>JAAAKG020132687.1:0-37361 GCA_010014905.2 Druon quercuslanigerum
ATGAGGAGGTCTAAATTGGCCTCGAAACATGTTGGTCCCCAAGTAGTATAAAAAGGACGGAGAAAGAGAAAGAGTGACAGGTTCGTTTTTTGGTTGACTCTTTCTCTTTTTCTCCCTCTTTTTTCTTTTCTATTATTATTTATGTCTCTAATGAGCCGAAAAGTAAGATAGTTTGGAAATCTGATTTTTTAATAATAGAATTTTTTTCGTGTTTTTAGGCATAAAGTTATTCTTGAAAATTTGATTATTTTCCAATCTCAAAATAGAAAATATTTCTACTTTTGCCATTTACTTGATAGCAAGAAGCAAGTCGGCCCTGAAGGTAGTCAGCGCCGCGATTTCGCCTGGTGGCCAACGGTCAACTCTCATCCAACTTTTATCCTACAGGCCTCTTATTAATTGGCACAGTGATTTTACAATGTTTTCTTTTTAAATTTAATTCGGAAAAAAATATTTGCAAATATAATACACGGAGAAGCCCTTATATAAACCATGTCCCATTTTTAACATGAAATTTCGTGGTATGACCCAAATTTATTCCAATCAATTGTGCCTTTATTCGCCTTTCAAATCCACTAAAGCTCTCAATTTTAAAGGCAAAGCTGGTAAACTCCAGCATTTGAATCTGCGAAAGGTCCTTGTTCTTCAGATCCAATAGAATCGTGGGAAACTCGCGACCCGTAAGACCGCAGAACTTGCTTCCCCAAATTTCGCGGTTCCATTTAAGGATTAAGTCCATTGGGACGAGGGAAAATCCGGCTGAATCGGTAAAGTAAGACTGAAGTTGGCTGGTAAAATGGAAGGGATGAAACAGGGCTTCGTGTTAATCACAGAAAAAAAGAGATGAAAAGGAGATCCAGTATTTTTGTTGATTAAAGTACTTTTTTATTTTGTGTAAATAATAATCTTATATTTTAATTTGCTGCAAAGTTTTTAATTCGAGGCTTTAATAGTAACTGCCTCTATCTCTTTATTTCTCATTAAAAACCACGACTGAATTAGAGTTTTATAAATCTTTCTTCTTCTTGGCTTGATTACTTTAAATTAAATAAACTTTTGGAAAACAGACATGATTATTACATTAAACTGTCACAAATCCTCAAGAGATTTAAGAGTATATTTTTAATGTTATATTTGAACTGGAGCAATAATCTGAAAATACTCCTATAACATGACCTTTTGCTCAAGGGTCGTCTATAAACTACTTTTCAAATTTCAGGCTATTTTTGATTCCCCTATTAAATTAAATTAATTTTGATACTATGTATACTTAAAATGCATTATCAACCAAATAGTTTAACTCTCAAACAAGACAAACAAATCTTTCGTTAAATAGTTCAAATTTTATTTAAAAGATATATTTCCTATCCACAAAACATGGTTTAAAAGACAGCAAGATTTTCTTGAAGAATGTTCTTTTTAAACCAAGAAAGATTACTTCACTACCATTTTGGCAACAAAAAATTACTTTAACAAAATAGTATATTTGTCAACAGAATAATTTAATTTTCAACAAAATAGTTAAAATTTTGACCACATAGTTGTATTTTATATCTGCAAAGATACATTTTTATCCAAATGGTTGAATTCTGAACTAGGAAAGACAAGTTTTCAAACAAAAACAGAATCGTCAAGTTTACAGATAAAATCATTGATTTAGAAAAATAAATGTTTAAAAATTTATTTCTGCGATTAAAAATTAAACTTTTTTTTTAGTTGGTAAAAAAAAATGTTCTTAACTGTGGATTTAACTAATCTTTTTTTTTGTAGAAAATTATTCTTTTTCGTATTAAATTAATTTATTTCGTTTTTTAACTATTATAGAAAGTATAAATATTTTAGACGAAAAAATAACATCGAGAATAATTAATATCAGTAAGTTTATAAAAGTGTTGATAGTTTCCGTTTAAAATGCTTTTCGCCTAAATTTAGTATTTAAAAAACAGAATTTTAATATAAAATTAAAAAGCCTTAAAGCAGATTTAACATTTACAAAAAACTTTAGGTTGTTTTAATTTTTTTTTACATCAGAAATTAGTAATTATTGACCACAATCATTATAAAGATTTCCAATTTTTAACAATTTCTTCTTAAACTTAAAAATTTTATTTTATTCATTTTTTCCATTTCCAGATTTCTTCTAATAAATATTTTCAAGATTAGTCATCTTTGAAAATAATTTTTTAAATTTTCAAATTAGTATTAAAAAAATCTAAATAATACAAAAATTATATCACTTAAGACCTTCAGAACTTCAAAAATTAAGAATTTAAAATCTCTTCAAGGAAAAAATAGAATGAAATAAAAGTAGAAAGTAATTAAGGAACGAATACTGTGAATAAATCTTTTTTTCTTTCAATATTTCCTTTGAAGCTTAAAAATTATTGTTATTATTTTTTAGCTTTCTATTTTTTTTTAATTTATGTTTTTAAATTAATCCAAATGAAAAATTTAGTTTGTCTAAAATGCACAAAAATTCTCGAAAAACGATTTTTCGAAGTTCAAATTTGGAAAATGCCCCGGCTACTCATTTTTTATCCTAGGGGATGTGTTTTTAGCCTGATATTCCAGGAATTCATCCGGGTATATCCTTAAACAAAAGTCATTCGATTTTAAAGGTTCATAATTTTTTAACAATTTTACGTGAACCTAGTGTTTTCCTCCTAAAGTTGGTATTTTAGTATAAAAATTATTATCGTCTAAACAGTAATCAAGAACCAATTTCCGTTTCGTCATAAAAATATTATTAAAATCCTTGAAATTAGTCAGTATGTACTCAAAATACTAATTTTATTTTATTCTATTTTTAATTTATTTGTAAAGATTTTGAATTTTATATTTTTCAAATTCGGAAGTTCTTCAGTTATTCAATTTTTTTGGTCATTATTTAGTTTAGTTTTTAAAATAGAAATTTAACATTTTAAAAACTTTCAAAATTTTTCAGATGAATAATCCTAAAAATATTCATTTAAAAAAAGCTGGAAACGGAGTTCATCTTGCCCCAAATTCTTTCATGGTAAGTATATACTTTCTGAATAATTAAAAAAAAATTTTTTTCCTATTTTCAGATTTCTTTTAATAAATAATTTCAAGATTAGTCATCCGAAAAGATATGAAATAAAAAAATTTAAAGAGAATAAAATAAGAAATCTTTGAAAATAAGTTTAAAAATTTTTTTAATTAGAATTAAAAAAAGCGAGATAATGAAAAGAATTATATCATTTAAAAAATTCAAAACTTCAAAAATCGAAAATTGAAACTCTTAAAAAATCAGGAATAACAATCTTTTAATCTTTTTTAAAAAGTGAATAAAGAAAGAAATCTTTGAAAATATTATTAAGAATGTTAAATGCTTCTTAAAAATAATTTCTGACAAATCGATTTACTTTAAAACCTTGAAGTTTAAAAAAAATGTAAAATTGAAAATCATTGCAAGGAAAAAAATTGAATAATATGAAGTTAGAAAAGTAATTAAAGAACGAATCCTGTGAATAAATCTTTTGTCTTCCTATATTTCCTTGGAAGCTTAAAAATTCTTTGCATTATTTTTTAATTTTATATATTTTTTTAAAATTTATATGTTTGAATTAATGAAAATGAAAAATTTAGTTTGTCTAATATGCACAAAAATTCTCGAAAAACGATTTTTCTAATTTCAAATTTGAAAAATGCCCCGGCCACTCGTTTTTTATTTTAATCTTTTTTTATATTTTCAGATTTTTTTAATTATTATTTTCAAGACTAGTCATCAGACAAAAAACAAAATAATAAAAAAAATTACATCAATTAGGAAATTAAGAACATCAAAAATTAAAAATCTTAAGAAAAATGGAAATAATAATCTTTTAATTTTTTTTAAAAAGTGAATAAAGAAAAAATCTAAAAACAATATTAAGAATTTTAAATGCTACTTTTAAAAAATGCCTAAGAAATCATTTACTTTAAAACCTTGAAGGTTAAAATATCCAAAATTTAAAATCTTTGCAAGAAATAAATACAATGAAGTAATATTAGAAAAGCAATTAAGGAACAAATACTGTGCATTATTCTTTTTTCTTTCTATATTACCTTTAAAGCTTAATAATTCTTTGCATTATTTTTTAATTTTCTATTTTTTTAAATCACACTACCGTCGGAAATTATGAGATCGATTGACGCAAGCACTATTAAAAATCACTGCTGGCTTTGAACCACGATAACTCAGCGAAAAAAATGATAGAGAATTTTAAAAAATACAGTTGGATCCTATGAAATTCTACGTCTAAAATGTCAAACAGATTTTTTTGCTCTGCTGAAGAGAATACAACACGTGATAAGTTTTAAAAAAAATTCTAGATTTTCTAAAATTTTGTACTTCGACTTCAAGTTTTAGCATGACCTAGGAAAATTGTTCGAAAAATCTGAAAATTATACGACATAGAGCCTGAAATTTTATCTTTAATTTACGCCAAAGAAACTTAAAAAAGCTTCATCGGTTTGCGAGGTATGATTAAAAATGTTCAATCATATCTGAGTTGAGTTGTATTCGACGATCACGGTTCTCGGCCGGTCTGCTGCTCGCCTCCTTCATTGAGGCAGGACCGAATAGGCCGCGCACAGAGGTGGTGCTTGATGTGGGCTTTCTTATGCTTTTGATTCTGCTCATCAGTAATTTTTATTTCAAATTATTGTAAATTTTTTAAAATATTAATTGCTTTTTCAATTATTTACAATTATTTCAATTCAGAATTGCGCCTATATTAAAGAATAAAAAAATGAAGAACAGTTTTTTTTATTTCTTAAAATTTTCATCAACTAAAGTATTAATAAGAATGTAAGTATATTGTTATGAGAGTAAACTATTTTGCAAACGAATCAAGCAGCTAAATTCTAAATAAATTATTTATATGAAAAACACTCAAAAATATTTAAAGTGCATAATAATGGAATTCCCAAAATAAATTAAATATAAAACAATTTGTAGGAATGAAAATCATATTTTTAATTTCTAAAAAGTAGTTTATTATTTTCCTTTGCACAAAGATTTTTCTTACACCAACAAAAACAACTCGCTCATTATTTAATTATTGGATTATCAAAATTGCAAGCGAAATGAGAAAAAGTATATATATTTAAATTTTTGATAAAAATTTTATCCATTTTGGATTTTGAATGAGAAGTTGCTAATCTCCTTAGTGAATTATACTTTAAATAAGTACATATACTTTTTCCTTTTTATTTTGTAAGTTTGATCATCCAAAAATAAAATATTAAGCAAGTTGTTTGTGTAAGAAAAAAGTTTGTGTAAAGGAAAATAATAAACTACTTATTAGAAATAAAAAAGATAATTTTTATTAGAGCAACGCACTGTTTTATATTTAATTTATTTTGAAAATTCCATTATTATTTACTTTTAATATTTTTGAGTGTTTTTCATATAAATAATTTATTTAGAATTTAGCTGCTTGATTCGTTTGTAAAATAGTTTACTCTCGTAACAAAAAAAAAAAAATCTACATTTTTATTAATATTCTAGTAGATAAAAATTTTAGGAAATAAAAAAACTGTTTATAATTTTTTTATTCTTTAATATGGGGATAATTCTGAGTTGAAATAATGGTAAATGATTAAAAAAATAATGCATAATTTAAAAAATTTACAATAATTTGAAATAAAAATGATTGATGAGCAGAATTGAAAGTATAACCGAGCCCGAATCAAGCACCACCTCTGTGCTTGGCCTATGCGGTCCTGTCTCAATGAAGGAAGCGAGTAGCAGACCGGCCGAGAAACGTAATCGTCGACTGAAACTCAACTTAGATACGATTGAACATTTTTAAACGTATCTCGGGAACCGAAGAAGATTTTTCAAATTTCTTTGGCGTAAATTAAAGATAAAATTTAAGGCTCTCTGTCTATAATTTTCAGATTTTTGCAACAACTTCATATGTCATGCTAAAAGTTGAAGTCGAAGTACAAAATTTTATAAAATCTAGAATTTTTTTTTAAAACTTATTACGTGCTCTATTCTTTTCAGCAGATCAAAAAAATCTGTTCGACATCACCAAACGTAGAATTACGTAGGCTTTTCAACTGTTTTTCTTTTAAATGCCCTATCATCTTTTTTCATTGAGTTATCGTGGTATAAAGCCAACAGTGATTTTTAATACTTCTTGCATCAATCGATCTTATAATTTCCGACGGTAGTGTAATATTTTTAAATTGATCCAAATCAAAGATTTAGTTTGTCTAATATGCACAAAAATTCTCGAAAAACAATTTTTCGAAGTTCAAATTTGAAAAATTCCGCGGCCACTCGTTTTTTATCCCAGGGTTTGTGTTTTGAGTCTAAAATGCCGGCATCCGAGTATATGCGTCTATCCATCACACCATGTCAACTATGAGGGTCTCTTTGATGCGGATACCCAAATATTTTTGTTTTAAATTTCGGGAGACACAGAAAAAAATAATTGCGCGTATAGCGCGCATGTTTGTTTTATAGTCAATTGTAAAAACAGCAATACGTGAGAGCGTTTCCATTTACAGTTCAAAGCTCTAAAAGCATACTGAGTCAATAAAAGCATTAACTTTGTTTTTGCGCGACGATATGAAATGATTAGTTTTTTCCTTTCTTTAAAAAAGTGATGGTGCGTTTCACTGAACTCTTTTTCTGATTGTGTCTACGTTCTGCAGAGCTTCAAGGCACCCACAAAATTAGATTTGCATACAAATAGACTTCCATATTGCAACGGCGTAGTTCGAATTTACGCAGGTCACTCAAAGTACTTCAAAGGATATTCTCATGTTTTTTAGTTCAACGTGGATGCAGGTATCGGTACGAAAAAGTGACAAGAGTGAATATTGAGCATGCAATAAATTCACTTAATTTTCTGTGTACTCACTCTTTAAATATTTTCAAAGCCTGAACTCTCAATTTTACATAAAAAATTACATTTTTTCCTAGATGCGTACGCCATTTTCGGGCACAAGGCTTTTTTCACACTTTTTACTAGAAAAGAAATTAAAGGTGTTGAAAAAATATTGTGTTTAATTTTTTTACTAAAAAAAAAGATTTCCAAGTAAATTGTTGAAATGTAATTTCTTTTGGATTGGGATTATCCGAATTTAATTTTCCATTTTGTGTAATTCATAATTCAAAAATTCGAATTTAAAAGCTTATATACCAACTTTAAATGGAACAACTTTAAATACGAAATGTTTTTAAATTTCAGATGGACGAATTCATTTCTAGTCGGGCAGGCCATGCATGCTCAAGTGACAGAATCGTTTCTGAAAGAAATATGCTATTTTTCAAAGGATTTTAGATAAAATATATTTCACCGATTTGATTAAAACTTTTTGACAAGGTTAGAGTATTTTAATTTTTAAGGCTAAGATGCTGTTAATTTAAAAATTAAAAATTAATTTGTTTTAAAATTGTCACTAATAATTATGAAATAAAATTTTATCTAATAGTAATGCAAGAAAGAAGAAATTTCCAAAGGATTGTTTAATAGAACTTTCTAAAAGGAATAATGTTTCTTTCCATATTTTTTATACCGAATCTTGGTTTTTAAAAAGTTGCGACTTTTCAAATGTTTCAAAAAAGATTATAAGAAAACAAATTTCATTGGATCACAGAATTCTCTTAAGCAGAAAAAGTTTGCTTAGTTTAGACCAAGCTAGATTTTTCAGTAGAAAATGTAACATGAAGTTTTTAATTTTTAATGATTTAGTTTTACGATCTGAATTTAGGAATAAATTAATTTGAAAAAAAGTATGATACTATTTATTTTTAACGGTTTAAATAAGCTTGAATTCATTATTCTCAAATATTTTATTTATAATTTAAATCATTTTTTACGTGGTTACAATCATTACACTTTTGAGGTTACTATATTTAAAATTCTTCAATTTTCGCCAAGGAAAATGATCGTGATTTTTTTTATCATGAAAGTCTTATTTTTTAATAATAAATTTACATTTTTTAATAATAAAAGATATCCAAGGATTTTAAATCTCATTTTATACTACATGATATAACTTTTAATAAATTTTAGTACCTTAAAAATGTCTATAATTTGAATTCAAAATTATAGTTTTTAATACAAAATTCTAAACTATTTTCATTTTTAATGCCTAATATCTCAATTTTCAATCAGAAATGTTACTAGATTTATAAATATTTATTTTGTTATTTTAGTTTTGTGCCCACGAAGGGCCAATAAAGTGACCCTCTATAGTGCCAAGCTAAGCCCCCTGTAAGGCCCACATATTTCATATAAAAAGGATATTTAAAAAAGAAATATTATTTGATTTCGAGTATTTTGACTTAAAATATTAATGTTCCTGTTTAGAGTGAACATATTTATCACATTTTTAAACATCATATCACAAATAAAATTGTTAACGCTACGGGAAATCGAACCTACATCTATCGCCTAGCAGTCCTGCACCTTAAGGGGCCTTATTTTAGTTATAAAAAATAATTTTAGATTCTGAGAGCAATTTTGAATATTTTTGTCTGATTTCTTGTATACGTCATCTAAATATTACTCGCTGGCCTTGGACGGAGCCGGTTTTTGGATAAAATGTTTATATTTTCTTCAATAATCGAATTAGAAAGAAGAATAGAGAAACATTGCAGTGACGCTCAAAGTAGCCGTGTGTGGATTCTCGAGCACTCTCCATCGCCGCTCGTAAAACTCACGAGGCAGACTCCTTAGAGCGCATTGAATTGATTGTAAATTATGACCCTTTCATTTTCATGAGATTCAGACCATTTACAAAAAATTAAATCAGGAAGTGATAGCTTGATTCAATTTTGATTGGCAGAATTTGTTTATTGACATAATTTTAAGAACTTGAAAAAAGATTCGTGAATCTGAATAATAAGTATTCAATTGAAAAGTACTGATTAAGAAGTCTTATTAACATCGAATAAAAGAACATAAATCAACTAAAGCTGTGCACGCCAAGAACATGTACAAATTTTTTATTATCACTGTTTTATCCAGTTAGAACTTCTTGATTCATTCGTAAAAAATAGCATTAAAAATAACACGATGAAATTTTTTACTCGGGTACTCGATCGATTTATTCTTATACATTTTTTTCGATAAAAGAACATTACTGTTTGAAAGCCGTACAATATTATGGCAACAACTTTTTCAATTTTTTTGAAACGTCGACAATGCAATATTGGTCGCACAAAAAATAATGAAAAATCGAAAATTCTAGTTCGCGGTAAAAATGCCCTAGATACGAAAAGGAAAATGAATCAGGTATAATTGTGCACCATAAAAAGTTGTACAAGGCAAAAGTTTTTCATCAAAAAAAGAAAAATAGCTACAAATATGTCATTGGTTATATTTTGATGTTCATTATTTGACATCCAAGTGCACAAAATAAAAATGATAATTTTTATCGAGTGAAGTCATTCACTAACTGCTTTAGTACGATTTTCTCACACGAATAACTACAAAACTGATAATTAATTTAGTAAGGCTCATTACTCAAGTTAATAAGACTTCTTAGTCAGTACATTTTAATTGAATACTCAATATTCAGATTGAGGGAGTAGATGCCAAGTTTTCGGCAAAGGGTACACTTTTGTATATGGTTCAATGTTTCCATTATTACTATAAATATTAACCGATTTTCACGAATCTTTTTTTAAACTTCTTTAAATTATTTCAATAAACTTATTCTGCTAATTAAAATTTATTCAAGCCCCCATTCGCTCCCCTAGCACCCTCCAACTCCTAAATCCATTCTTCTCCTAATCCATCCTCTCCTAGAATCTTAACCACATTCTCTTGCCAGCATCTTTTATCCTCCATTCCTCTTCTACATCCTTCCTATACATGCTCCCATGTTTTCTCCTCCCATTCACATATTCCGCACTTTCTGTTCTCTTGCTTTTCCCAATGCCTCCACTCAGTAAACCTTCCTTTTTTATCATCTTATACCATTTATTGTATTTTGATTCCTCAATCATCCCCCATCTTTCTATTAACTGTCTTTCCCTGTCCTTTTTTCCAATTCCTCATCATTTACCCTAATCCCGTCTTGTATGTCCCTAGCATTCAAGAACTCCTTCCTTTTTTCTTCCCATCTGGTTAATTCTATCGCCCTCCCTCTCCTCTCTTATATCTCCATCAAACACTTTCTCGCCAACTCCCCTCCCTTTCCCTCCCACAACTTTGTCTCAAATTTCCATGCTCTCTTTCCCGCTCTAATACTTAATTTATCCCTTTGCGCTTCTTCTCTTACCATATATTCTGGCATCCTCCAATATACCACTAATGTCCACCTTATGCATTTTTCTTGTAAACTCTTAATATCTTTCCTTTCCTTTCATCCCCATATCTCTGCTCCATTACTTAATACCGGCCACATAAGTGTGTCAAATAACCACACTCTCCTTCTCCAATTTTTTTTAACCTTCTTTTTACGATTCCCCATATCTGTTTTAGTATCCCTGCTGCTTTTTTTTACTCTTTCTCTTATATGAACTCTATGATCTCCATCCTTTTGCAAAATATATCCCAAATATTTAAATTCCTTCACTTTTTCTATCTTTATACCCTTCCATCTCTCCGTCCATTCTTTTTGTTTCCCCCCTCCTTTTCTAAACCTCATTATCTTTGTCTTTTCTACATTTAAATTTAGCTTTTTCCCATCCAAGTAGTTCTCTAATCCTGTAATCAAGCCCGCCATCCCTTCTTCATCCTCTGCCAGCAGCACTATGTCGTCTGCGGATAAAAGTGTATATATCTTTTCCTTCCCTATCCTAACTCCTCCCCAACCTTTTCCCCTCATTTCTTTTTCCAAATCTGATATTAATATATTAAATAAAAGCGGGCTCAGAGGACATCTTTGTCTCACTCCTCTCACTAACCAGAAACTATCTCCTACTTGATCCTCCACCTTTACCCTGCTTTTTGTCTCTCGAAAAATTTCCGACCCTCTCTTTATTAATTCCTCTCTTATCCCCTTTTTCACCATAACTTTTTCTATCTCGCCCTAATCTAATGAGTCAAACGCTTCCTTTAAGTCCACGAACATTGCTATCATTGCCCCTTTTTCTCTTTTAATTCTCTTATTTACTAGGTATTTCAGAACATATATGTTTTCCATTACTCCTATTCCTTTTCTAAACCCTGTCTGATTTGGTGGCTCTATCTTTTTTCCTCACACCCCTATAATCATTAACCTCCTCTCCTTTGCCTTTCTTTACTATTGGTATCACTACTCCTTCTTTCCATAACTCTGGTCACCCCTCTCCTCTCCATAATCGATTACACATTATCCATATTTATATACTTCATTTGGAATCTCATCCATACCCGTGCGTTTCCATCCTTCATTATATTTAACACTTTGACCATTTCTTTCCTTGTTATGTCCTCTTCCTTATCTCTTTCTTTATCACATTTTCCTCCCTTCATAACTTTTCTTTCCACTCCTCCTAGCAAATCCAAAAAATATATTTTTTCATTCTACCATTTCAATATCTTAGTTTAATCTTTTTCTTCTTCTTTTTTCTCTATTTAGTACCTTCCATACCTCTTCTTCTGTCCTAGCCTTCTCCGCCTCTTCCTCAAACTTTTTATTCTCTTCCTCTTTTTTTTTATCACACAACTCAGAATACTCTTTCTTTTTTCTCCTATATTTTTCCCCATTACTTTTTTCTTTTCTCCACTTTCTTAATTCACTTCTGACCTCCTTTTTTTTCTCTTTACCCTCCTCATCCCATCCACTTCTATTCCTCTCTGTACTAACTTTATTTTTGTTTGTGGATTCTAATCCTCTTTTTACTTCTTCTATCACTTTTTCCATCTCCTCGTCCACATTTTCCTCTCCCATTTTGATATTTCTAACCTTTTCTTGAAACTTTTCTTTTTCTTGCCTTGACCAATCCCCTTTACCTACACTATTTATCTTTTTCCTCTTTTTATGCATATTACTATTACTTTTTTCTCCCTCTAATGTCACTATCAATGAAAAGTAAAACCTCTAATTTCTTGATCTTCTCGCTTACATTATCATCCACTATCAAATAATCAATTACCGTTCCCCTTTTTCCTCCTGACCGTGTATTTAAAATCTTATGAAATACTTTGAGATTATGGAAAATTTTTAAAACACCTTATTTCAAGCTTTTGAAATTTCTTATAATTACTTAAATTCTTATATATCTTCTAAAATCATTTAAAATATATGTAAATCTTATAAATTCTATTAAATGGTTTAAACTTTTTGAAAGTTCAGGAAACGTCTTTAAAACTCTATATTAACCAAAATATATGAAAATAACTTCAAAATTGTGAAATCCTACGAAATCTCCTTAGAATTGTAAAATTCTTCGTTATTTATAGAAACGTTATAAGATTTTACATTTTTTATTTTTTTGTATCCATTGAAATAAGCTAAAAACCACTTAAAATCGTTTGACAGCTCTGAAGAGCTCTTGAAATCTTTGAAATAATACTAAATACCTGTATTTAATTTTTTGCAATTCTTTTTCTTGAAATCCTTTTAAATCTCTGAAAACCTTTACAATATTTTTAATTTTTTCAAATGAATTATTCAGAATCTATTTTAAGACCGGCCTGCAAGACTTTCAGAGCGTCGGTTAGCAAATACCTGTCAGATTCTAAATGCTATTTAATAATAATTTTGTTCTATTTTTTTAATCACCAGATATTTTAGGGAGGGAAA
Organism: Druon quercuslanigerum; assembly: GCA_010014905.2. Lineage (NCBI taxonomy): Eukaryota > Metazoa > Arthropoda > Insecta > Hymenoptera > Cynipidae > Druon > Druon quercuslanigerum. The sequence continues at coordinate 12,706 of JAAAKG020132687.1, forward strand.
ATAAGCTCATTACAGAAAAGACAAAAGAACCTTGAATTTTAAAAAAGTTGGTAATATGATTACATGGAATGATGGACTAAAAATTATGTTATTATAATTGTGTATAATTAAAATTTAAAAAAAAAGTAATGCTTTGAATTCTTCATGTTGAACATTTTTACAAGTATAAAAGTCTTAATTTTTTAATTTATATTGCTTGGATAGAAAATTGTCAAATATAAGATTAATTATAAATTCTTATACATTTAGACTTTTTTATAAACGCTGTCAATACTTTTAAATATTGCATTTAAATAAGAGCACTGTGAAACTATATGCTAAAATTGGAACAAATGATTGGATAATTAAAAGGGTATCAGAAATAAAATGTAGATCCTTTGAAAAGTGCAAAGTTTGATCTCCAGCTCTTAACTTTTAGATTTCATCTTAAAATTTTTAAGCCAGGTAAAAAATTCTGTTTGTTTGATCGTGTAATGGCGAATATTTAAAAAGAAGAGTTGAATACGGGAGACACATTTTCTTTCCCAGTACTCTTTATCATTTTTCTGCATCCTAGAGTGCTTGCTGGTAGCTTCGTTCTGTCTCACTTTTAACAACGTAAAACTTATTCTCCTTGTGCATAAGTAAATTGACGGAGCGCATTCTATCTTCTTAAGTTTTATTATGATGGTAATTAAGTTATCTGAAAGTGCCTAGAGTCTCGGTTCTTCGCTTAAAAGCTCTTTCGATTGCTCAGAAGCTTCTTTGTATCGTGAACCATTATATGGACAAATGAAAGTTTACTCTCAAAAGTTAAGCTACAAACTTTAACTCAAGAAATTTTACTACCCTCAGAGAAAGTAGTTAAAATTTTCTAACAGAATAAAAACTTCATCAAAAGTATTATTTTTCTTTTGCTTGGTTTTCTTTCAGAATTGTAATACTTTAATTTCAAATTATTCATGAGCCTTCCGCGTTTAAAAACTTTTCGATTTCAAAATTTCCATCAGATTTGTATAAAATTTGACCCCACCAGTTTTTGTCAAATGTATACGTTTTGGGATCATCTGAACCCGAAAAACATGTTTATACGAATGTGTCTTTCTGTATGTATGTATGGCTATATGTACAGCTTTTTGTGAGCACGACAACTTTTGAAAAAATTAATCTATTAGATTGGCATTTAGTAAGTTTTTTAAGTGTTGAAAACTGAAGGTCAAGGTCGATAGCCAGGTGTTTTTGATAAAAATTCAAAAAGTGCGCTCATTTTGAAAAATTTAGAGACGACTTGATTCCAGATTCAGAAATTTTCTGGACGGTTATTCAAGAACTGGAAAAGACAGACAATTTATCTTTATGACTTTATTTGATAAAAAATATTAGATCTATAGAATTTACAATATAAAATAAATATAATAAATTTATAAAATAAAATTCAAACAGAGAAAAACATTGATTTTTGAACACCCTACTATGCAGTCATAACAATTTTATGAATTTTTATGGCAAATAAAACATTCAAATAACGATCCGACAAAAAAATAATGAAAATAAAAATTTACATTTTATCGACAAACAATTCAAAATACGCAACAAGAGTAATACAAAAAATTTAGCTCTTGGAAAAGGTATACGTCGCTAATCAGTGTTTGATACGATTCGTAGTTTTGGTTTTAACCGTTTGTGGCTATTCCAAAAATTAAAATTTTTAAATCTTTTTTTCAATGCTATTTTTTACAATTAAAAAAAAACAGAAATATCGAAAAATTATTGATGATAAACTAATTTATTTCTACATTCTTAACAGAGAAGGTATTTAATTTGTTTAAAATTATGTATGCCTGTGAGGACGATAGCTTTTAAAGAAACTTTCCTATTAGATTGGCCTTTTATAAATTTTCAGATAACGGTTTTTCAAGATTGAAAAATTATCTGTCCGGTTACTAAAATGGATAAATGATTTTTCCTTCTGACTTTCTTTGATAAAAAATTACCAAACTTATAGCAGTTACAAAATTTAAAAGAAAAATGAAAATGAAAATTTCAAGCCAAAAAAACGCAAGACATGAAAAATTCTGCATGAGAAAAACGCTGATTTTTAAACACTTTAGAAGATTGTCCTAAGAACTTTGTACATTTTAATGAAAAATCAAAAATTCAAATTTCGAACGCACAAAAAATAAGGGAAAATTAAGAATTAAATTTTGTGGTCAAACTATGCAAGAAAAATATGAATTGATAAAAATTGTACATTTGGAAAAGGTATACCAATTTATTATAAATCACTTTTTAATATGATGCGTAGTTTTTTTTAATCGTGAAAAACAATATTAAAAATAAAACAATTAAATTTTTGGATAAAGGACACAGTTTATGAAAAAAAATTAGTCGATAAAAGTTGTTCTCTCAGAAAGAACATACAAATTCTTTATTTATAATTTTTAGAAAGGCCAAATACATTTTTATTAAAACGTAAAAATTAAGATTAAATATAAAAAAATGAATTTTCATAATTTTTTGTGGTGGTAGGATGCACAGGTGACTTGTTTGCTGAGAATAAAAATTAGTGCAAAATAAGGAGCAGCTTTTAAAATAATCATAAAAAATAAAATTTGTCCATGTTTTCACAATATCTCAATAAGCATTCTTAGGGCATGGTACATAAATAAATATATTATACAGTTGACATAATAGTGTTGAGCATAATTTAGCAAAGTCCACATTTTGGAAAAAATCTGATGCGAGGCATGAGTTGCGTGATGATAATATGTTCATTAAAGAGAAGGAGCTTTAACAAAAGAGAATTCACAATCACCGAATTACAGTTGTCGATGCTTTGATCTTTAATTTTTGAAGGTCTGCGCACAAACGTAGGGGACATGTAAAGACCGAGCTTCATATAAAAAAACCTCTCTGTTTCAAAAATTGTTAATAGCTCTAAAATTCTTTTATATTCTTTATTTTTTCAGTTAGAAGAACTTTTTAAAGTTTGAAAGTTTGAAAACAGTAATGTTTTCGATATATTTCAATATTTAGTCACCATTTCCTTACCGAATTAGTTTTTATGATACTAATACATTTATCTAGATGTAACTAATGATTTTTTAAACTTTTAGTAAACAAAAAAAATTCTTGTGATAAATGAAGTTACGTAGTACATTATTTTTATTTGAAAATCGAAGTTTCAATCATAATCAAAAATGCTTCAAGGCCACCAAAATTAAATTTTTTTCATTTTGAGTGGAGCTAGAAAAAATCTTTTTATACGTATAAAATCAGTACCGATTATTATTGCAGGATTTTAAAACGATATCTTCAGTTAGCAGAAACTTTTTAAAGTTTGAAACTTTAAAAGCAGTGAAACGAAAAAATATTTATTATTAATTTCTGTAAATATTGATGGAGGCTTCGAAACCTTCTTAAAGGTTTAGTTTTTTCTTTCTCCATACGGAAAAATTACAATTTTTTTTAATCCTAATGATCAAGGCCTCATTTTATTCTTCGAAGGATTCTCTGAATTTCTGGTTGGGTTGATTTTATTAAAAAAATTTTATTTAGAAATCGTACAGTTATTATTGTTATAAACAATCATAGTTTAAATTTTAATTACTTCCACCCAAATAGAATTGTAGAGAATCCTTCAAAGAACAAAATGAGGCCTTGATCATGAGAAATAAATAAGAATTGTAAACTTTGCCTGAAGAGAATTCAAAATCTAAAACTCAAAATAACTATTGTTAAATAATAAATTTTAACCTGCATTTGTTTCAATGTACACTTATAATCTTCCGTTGAGATTTCCGAAAATAAATAATAGATCTATTCTTTTTTTATTTTATAAATCATTTTAAAGACTGGCGACTTGGTACTGTCCAAATTACATTTGTAAAAAAATCCTTCTAATATGAAAAGAAGATTTAAAAAAAGAAAAAAACTCAAGGAAGCTTCATTTAACTCAAACTAAAATAATATTTTTATAAAAAAATATTTAGAAAGACCTGGTCTGGCCCCTAAAAGACCCTCTGGAAAGGATGATAAGAAAAACAAATGTATTGTTTTTCACGATTTTTAATTATCTTCGAATCTTCAATTTTGAAATAAAAATTATATTGTAGGTAATTAATTACATTCATACCCATAATTGTCTTTCATAAATAAATAAATTAATTCGTGCAGTAAGAACTAATTCGATTAAGAAATGATGACCGAACAAATAAATATAAAGAAAAAATCACTTTTTTAAAAGTTTCAAACTTCAAACCGTTTCTCCTACATGAACATATAGTTTTAAAAATCTAACAAAGATAATGGTGAATCATTTTGATATTTTAAAAAATATTTTTGCTAGATATAATCAACATTCAAAAAATTTGTTTTTTTCTGCCCACCTCATAGCGGGATGAAATAAAAAAACGAGGTTTATAATAAATTGTATCTGGAAATTCAATTTTTTAGAGATTTATAGGGCCTGAATTATGAACTTTTTTGTTTGTACTTTGGTGTTAATGCAAAGAGTGAAGAACAAGTCGATTTTTTCGTTTTTTTTTGTTTACCTTTGTGAACAAACTTTTTCTATTAACTGAATTGCCAGACTTTATGCGCGGTGTAGTTGAAAGCAAACAAAATTATGAAATTGTTTATTTGATTTTTTTAAACAAATTAACCTAATAAATTGTCTTCACTATGGATTCTTCGTTTGCAAAGTAAACTTTTGCATTAAAATTACTTGATTTCATCGGAAAAATGATACTCGATCACAGAAATTTCTCATCCGATATTTTTATTAATTTTATAAACAAATTAGATAAACCAATGCGGACATTTAAAGGGACAAATAAATCGTTTTTCTCTCAATATTCCTCAAATAATGTCAGCAGTGATGTTTCATGATAGAAAATTATCATCCCATATTTTTTTATAATTTTGTAAACAAATTGTATAGGAAATTATCATCCGATATTTTTGATTAGTTTCATAAACAAATTATACAACAACAAGTCTACAACTTTGACATTTAAGGGTCTAAAAAATTACTCTTTTCTCCTAATTTTCCTTAAATGATGTCGCCAGTGATGTTCATTCGTAATATTTTGTTGTTTTATATTTTTTATTAATTTTTTTAAAAGATGATTGCCTTAATACGTCGTTTCACGTCTTTTACGTAAATGTAATATTTGCTAAAAGATGGATGACGTTTGTTCACGAGATTTTAATATTTTATATTTTTATTATTATTGTAAACAATTTTTTTCTTTGATACATCTGAATCATAAGAACATTTCATTAATATTTTGAAACCAATGGTGAAAAAACGAATATTTTCTATGAACGATATTCCATTATTATACACTTTTAATATTTTTGATTGTTTTGCGTATAAATAATTTATTTATAATTTAGCTGCTTAATTTGTTTGAAAAATAGTAAAAAACAATTTTAATTATTTTTTTATTATTTTATTTTATTTTATTATTTTAATAATTTTAATCGATAAAAAAAACAGTTTATCATTTTTTTATTCTTTAATATGGGGATAATTCTGAATTGAAATAATTGTAAATAATCAAGAAAAACTATAGAAAAATTAAAAATTTTACAATAATTTGAACTAAAAATTACTGATGAGCAGTTCAAAAGTATAAGAGAGCACCAATCAAGCACCAGCTCTGTGCGTAGCCTATTCGGTCCTGCCTCATCGTAGGAGACGAGCAGGAAACCATATAAAGGGTTAAATAAATTGTTTTAGAATATTTTCAGAATAAATTCGACATTTCGTTAATTTAAACTTTTTTTTAATTTTCAAGTATATAAGATTGAAAAATATCACATTTTTAAAAAGAATTTAGACCATTTTTTTAAAATCCATGTTTTCAGTTCTTAAAATCTGAATTCTCAAAATTGTCAAAAAATTTCTTTCATCCAATCGGTAAGATATGTATCGTCTTGTTTACTGTAAAGATAAACATATTTCTATTTAAAATTATTCCTCGTTCAGGACAAAAGTCAATTTATCATATAAAACATTTTTTTCCTGTTTCATTTAAGTATCGATGCAAAGTCTAAAACAAGCAAAAAATCCATCTGGATGTTAATCCCCCTATAAAAATGACTATGGAAAAGGGCCCTTTGATATCCAAAGCTAATTGAATAGCTTTGCAGATTAAATAAGAAAAGTAATCATTTAGTAAACTCATTAATTTATATGAAGCCTTCAGTTTAAACACTATTAACAAATCGTAAACGATCAAGTAAAACATAATTAATTATTTTATAGAGCTCCCTTCTTCTAAATGTGCTTTTATCTTACATCTACCAGGAAATCTAATTTTTAATGATGCTTTTTAAACCTGGTCCTCTCTTTATGATGGAGGCGATAAAGTTAGATTGTAGCAAGATGGAGTATTTTTTGAGAAAACTGGTTCAATCTTGAAGGCTGAATGAAGAGCCAGGATTGGCGGAAAAGCATCGAACATCAGGGATAATTGGGACGACGTGGCAATTGCGGAACGACGTTAATTAAATCAATTAGGATGGTCGAGTGCCTATATGTGCGCACGCAGATTGAGGCGACCTGGACGCGATTACACGTGGACTAACTGGCAATCAGGAAGATGTCGGCAAAGTTGCTTTAGCAACTTACTTCGATGAGCTCGTTCCAAGTAAATCCCGTGGTAGCTGCCACAATTGACCAATAAATTCTGGCATATAGTCTCTTGGTCTTTGGAAATATTCCGCTGATGTTCTGCTTGTTAGAACGTAGAATACGAATAGAGACTAATACTGATTTGTGTCTTATTCACACCCAATTAAAGCAGATTAAAATACAATTTAGTTTGTTTGCAATCTACATACACTACCGTCGGAAATTATGAGATCGATTGACGCAAGCACTATTAAAAATCACTGCTGGCTTTGAACCACGATAACTCAGCGAAAAAGGATGACAGGGCATTTCTAAAAAAACAGCGCGTGATAAGTTTTTTAAAAAAATTCTAGATTTTCTAAAATTTTGTACCTTGACTTCAAGTTTTAGCATGACCTAGGAAAATTTGTTGCAAAAATCTGAAAATTATACGACATAGAGCCTGAAATTTTATCTTTAATTTAAGCCAAAGAAACTAAAAACAAAAAGAAAGAAACAAAGAAACTAGTGTATTATTGTACAAATTGTGTTTATACATTGATTCATCTCCTAGCCGTCATTCAATGACATTTACCGACTACTACTACTTTTCAGATAGAAAATTATAAATTATTATAAAAATTATAAATATATTAAATTATAATTATATTCTACTTATTATAAAAATATTGCTCAATTTGCAGTGTAAAATTACAAAATAAAAATAAAAATGTTTTACTCTCTGTAAAAAAGTAAATTTTGAGTGATAGTTACACTATTTAAAGTTTAACTTACCAACATTTATGGGTTCGTCGCTCCATTCATAAAGAAATTGAAAAATTTTCATCCAAAATGTGATATAATAAATTTTCTGAAATTGAAATTTTTTAAAAAATCGTTGTAAACAATAAAAATATAACATATATCATTATAAAACTTTATATTATACTACCATAGGGAATTGTAAGATCGCTTAACGCAAGCAATATTCAAAATCACTGCTGGCTTTGAGCCACGATAAATCAGCTAAAAAAGATGATAGCGCATTTTTAAAAAAATAGTTAGAAAGCCTATAAAATTCCACGTCAGTAATGTTACACAGATGTTTTTTGGTCTGCTGAAGAGAATACAGCAGGTGATAAGTTTTTTTTTTTAAATTCTAGATTTTCTAAAATTTTGTACCTCAACTTACGGCTTAAGCATACCGTAGGAAAATTGTTGCAAAAACCTGAAAATTATACGACACAGAGCCTGAAATTTTATCTTTAATCTAAATTAAAAAAACTTTTAAAATCTTGATTGGTTTCCGAGATACGATTAAAAATGTTCAATCGTATCTGAGTTGAGTTTTAGTTGACAATCACGGTTCTCGGCCGGTCTGCTGCGCGCCTCCTTCTTTGAGGCAGGACCGAATGGGCCACGCACAGAGCTGGTGCTTGATTGGGGCTCTGTTTTACTTTTGATACTGCTCATCAGTAATTTTTAGTTCAAATTATTGTAAATTTTTTAATTTTTTTATAATTTTTCTTGATTATTGACAATTATTTCAATTCAGAATTATCCCCATATTAAAGATTAAAAAAATAATAAACTGTTTTTTTGATCGATTAAAATTGTTGTCAACTAGAATATTAATACAGATTGTAGATATATTGTTACAAAAGTAAACTATTTTTTGAACGAATTAGGCAGCTAAATTATAAATAAATTATTTATATGACAAACACTCAAAAATATTAAAAGTGAATAATAATGGAATTTCGAAGATAAATTAAATTTAAAGCAGTGCGTAGGTGTATTAAGAAATATATTTTTAATTTCTAATAAGTAGTTTATTATTTTCCTTTAAACAAACATTTTTGTAACACAAACAACTCGCTCATTATTAAATTTTTCGATGATCAAAATAACAAAATAAATAGGGAAAAGTATGTGTAGTAATTTCAAGTATTTTTTTTTTATTCTTTAACACGGGAATAATTCTGAATTGAAATAATTATATATAATTAAAAAAAACCATTAATAATTTTAAAAATCTACAATAATTTGAAATAAAAATTACTGATGAACAGAATCAAAAGTATAAGAGAGCCCCAATCCAGAACCACCTCTGTGCGTGGCCTATTCGGTCCTGCCGCAACGAAGGATGCGAGCAGCAGACCGGCCGAGAACCGTGATCGTCGACTAAAACTCAACTCTGATACGATTGAAACATTTTGAATCGTATTTCGGGAATTAATAAAGATTTTTTAAGTTTCTCTTGCTTAAATTAAAGATAAAATTTTATGCTCTGTTTCATATGATTTTCAGATTTTTTCAACAATTTTCCTAGGTCATGCGTGAAATTTTATAGGCTTTCCAACTGTTTTTTTCAAGAATGCCCTATCATTTTTTTTTGCTGCGTTATCGTGGTTCAAAACCAGCAATGATTTCTAATAGTGGTTGCGCCAATCGATCTCATAATTTCCGACGGTAGTGTACAGTCGTCCCGGTCCTCAAGCTTCATTGTCATATTATGGAATATATTATAAAAAATGGAATCGAAAATAATAATAAAGATTTGTTCTAAAGTTTATAATTAGTTAGTAATTAACCATTAAATGTGTGCAGAAAAAACCTCAAAAAGGGTTGTGAATATCAAGGGTGCAACTTCACACGGCAAATAAGCGACGAGATATTAAACCTTAAAAATTTTTTTTTTCTAAGGAATACGCGTTGAGTTATTTTAACTTCCTTCGAGTATTTTAAATTCTGTATTATGCTAAAGAATTACTAGAGTCCAAATGAATTCTCAAAATTCTATTCTTATGAGTTCTTTTAAAATGTTGTGTTTAATTCTCTTGAAAACTTTAAAATAAAACATCCATTACTTTTTCGAATATTTTTTAATTATATTTTTAATTCTGTATAATTCAAACGAATTTTACTAACAATTTTGAATTTCTTTTTCTTATTAAATCTTTACAATACACCATGGATGGTTCTAAATTACTCCAAGTTTTTTGCATTTTTTTAAGTATCCTGAAATATTATGAATTCTCTAATAATTTTTGAAATATCTGAAGTCTTTTGAATTCTATGAATTATTATGTATTCCCTTTTTGTAATTATCTAAATTCTGTTCAAATTTTCTAAATTCTTGAAGCTACTCTGAAATTTTATAATTCTCACAAGACCACTGAATACTTCTAAAGTTTTTTTAATCCTTTTTGAGCCTTTACAATGTACACGGCATTATTTTGAAGTTTAGTAATTTTTTGTTTCCTCTGAAATCTACACAATTCACTGAATTCTACTGAATTTTCTGAATTCTTCTTATTTTTCTGAGTGCTTGTAAACTCTCTGAAATCTTGAAAAAATTTTAAAATCTTTTGAATTTCATGAATTATTTTCTATTCTTTTAACTCATTTGAAATTCTCTAAATTCTTTTGAATTTTGTAAATTCGTTTGAAGCCTGTGAATTCTTTTGTATCCTGTGAATCTTTCGCCATTCTCTAAATTTTTAATTCGCTAAATTCATTTGAATACTTTCAATTCTCTGGCTTCTCTGAATTAATTTAAAAGTTTCTAAACTCTATAAACTGTTCTGAATTTGGTTTAATTCCCGTCATGTCAATGAATTTTTTTAAATATTTTAAAATTATTTTGAAATAATTAGAATATTCTTTAAGTTAGTTTAAACTCCTTTATGTTTTATGAATATTTTTAGGAATTCACAGAGTGCAAAAGCATTCACAGTGTTCCAAAGAATTCACTTAATTCAGAAGAATTGAGAGACTTAAAAAAATAAAGAATTCAGAAATTCTGTAGAATTCTTTTAAATTCTACAGAATCAATAATAATGTAAGAAGTTTAGAATAAGCCATCGTAAATGATAATAATTTAATAATATTTATAAAATTTAGAACAGTTTAAAGAATTCGGAAAATTTAAAACAATTCAGAGAATTCAGAAAAATTCGGATATCTCCCAAACATTCTAAAAATTATAAAGAATTCACAGAATTAGAGCCATTTAGAGAACTCAGTAGAATTCACAATGTACAAAAGAATTCATAGACTTCAGAAGAATTAACAAAATTCAAAAGAATGTAGAGAAATGTAAAGAAATCTAAGAATTTAAAGGACTTTAGACAATGGAGAAGAATTACCAAAATACAGAAAAAATCAGAGAATTGCGTAAAATTTGAGCATAAAAGTTGAGCATAGTCTTGAAAAGTTCGCATTTTCGACGAAATCAAGTATTCTAGGATTTAATGTCTTGAAGCTCAGTTGCCGCGTGAAGTTGTATCCTTGACATTCACAACGGCCTGAAAATTTAAAATTATAAGGCCTCAGCTTTTTTGGACACACACGTTCTTCAGAGACACATGGATTGTCTTCCATCTAACGAGTGCTTCTGATTGATTAATCCTTGGTGCTTAATTACTCATTAATTATCAATTTTACAACAAATCTTTATTTTTATCCACTCCATTTTTCATGAGAATTTCCGAAACATAAAAATTTACCTTGAGTACCAGGACACCCTGAAGTTTTATAAAAAGACGATTACTAACAAAATCCACAAGTCAAAAATGTCTTTCTCCCACCTGATTCATCATAGTTAATAAAACAAGTAAATGCATGGATCTAGTAGTATTTTTTATGCGCCTGAAGTTAAACGAAATTCTTTTGTAGAAGTATTACGATTTAAAGAAAGCATATCTTCGTTTTCAATAATGAGAATAAGAGTCGAGCCACTCATTAAGGCACCTCTCAATAGGGCGCTTTCTCTGCAACTGCGCTCGAACGCTACCCCCACTTTCTAGCCTCCGAGCTAAACGAGGGAGATTCCGAAACATTGCCTCTCAATAGGGCGCTCGCGATAAAAATAGATCTACCTATGAATTGTACTTATGTACATTTATATTGCACATCGTGGCAAGTATGCATTAAGAAATAATTGTATTCTGGAAATTACATAAAATCATGTGTAAATTAATACGAATTGATAATAACAGTTATATAATTATTTTTCAGAATTAAGGAATTTATATTTTTCGTTAGAAGAAATAATCAGGCAAGTGTTAGAGTGAAAATATACATACCATAATAATTCGTTTATAAATTATTTAAAAATATGTGTGGAATCTATTTCCCATCACGATCACTTTGTTTCCCACATACAACAAAAAATGTTTCTAGAGCTACTGAGCAAGTCGCCCCCCCCCCCCCAAGTTTCTATTTCTGGAGGAAAAAAATGTGTAATTTTTTTTGAAATTAATATATTAACAGTTGCCAACAGGTACTGTTGAAAAATGAAACTCATACTTCCGGGTTTGATCAAAACGTGACAAGTTTTTTTTAGGGATTGAAGAGGTGTATCTATGAAATAAGTCCAATAACTTATACTTTTATCCACTACATTATTGTTAATGTTCAGTAATTTTGGTCATTTTTTAAAAATAAATAATTACAAATGGACATTTTAAATATCCACTATGACTAGTAAAACAATTTTTAATTATTTAAATAGATGTAACTTACAAAAATAATTATTTTTTCTGAAATATGTAATAAAAATCGTATTTTTTAATGAAATGTAAAATCTAGTCACTTTTTGTTAAATAATTACATAATTGTGATACATTTATTTTAATTTTTCAGACATTTCTATTTGTTCAAACAATTTTTATTTGCTCAAGCAGTCTTCTTTCAAAAACTTTTAAAAAATAATGCAAAATTATACGCAAATAATTATTTTTCTGGTAGCATAGTGTATAGAAAGAATACATTAACCATTTAAAATTTTTTTTAACAAACCTAATTTGTTTAAACAATTCTTTTTTAATAATATTTTTAAAATCTTCTTTTATGAATTAAAGACAATATATAATTATTATTTTGACAAGTATTTATTTTGTTAAAAGCTTTATGCCATTGTTTCTACAATTATTTATTGTTATTTTTTGAATTTCCTTAAAAAGAGCATAGATAAATCACAAATTAAAATTGTTTAAATAATGACATGACGTTTTCAAACAAATGTATTACTCGAAATCATGCAATATTATATATAATTCAGAAAATATGTTTTAAAATACTGTTGAAAAAAATAATTGGTAAAAACAATTATATTTTCTAGAATTATTAAAAAATCGTTAGTATATTCTTTCTATAGTGTATAGAAAGAATATACTAACCATTTTAAAAATTTTTAAACAAACTAAATTTGTTTCAAAAATTTGTTTCAAAAATATTTTAAAAATTTTCTTTAATGAATTAAATACAATATTTAATTATTTTGACGAGTTTGTATTTTTTTAAAGCTTTATGTCATTAACTCTACAATTAATAATTGTTATTTTTCAAATTTTCTTAAAATTTAGTACGGATGAATTGCGAATAAAAATTGTTTAAACAATGAAATTACTTTTCAAAAAAATATACTACTCGAAGTCATGCAATATTATATATAATTAAAAAAATACGATTTAAAAATACTGTGGAAAAAATATTTGTTAAAAACAATTCTATTTTTTAAAATAATTAAAAAATGGTTAGCATATTCTTTCTATACACTATATAGTCGAAAAAAATTTCGTGTAATCAATGTTATATTATTTTTTTTAGGTTATTGAAAAAAACTGCTTGAGCAAATAAAAATTTTTCCAAAAAATGGAAATGTGTTAATATTAATAATAAAAGCAAATGGAATTTACCAAAATGATGTAATTGTTTAGCAAAAAGTAGCATAGGAAACCGATTTTAGAAAAAAAGTGGGTACTCTGCTCAATTTGGAGAAATTTTGAAAAAAAGACATGATTAATCGTTTAAATAATTAAATAATGTTTTTTATCAAATTTACAACTCAAAACAATGACCAAATATTACATTTTAGTCATAAAATGATATTTTTAAAAATTATTATTGCATTAGTTATTACATTATAATATAATTAAATAATTATATTAGTAATTATTATCATGAAGAAAAACGACAAAACTTCTTACTTAGATGGAAATGAAGACTTTTGTCGTGGGGGGGGGGGCGTGACCAACCCTCTAAAATTAAAAAACAAAGAGAGACGCCAAAATAGGATTTTTTGAGCGTCTTTGAAAACCAAAGTAATCAACGCTTTTCGCTCTTCAAAAGTTACAAAAAAAAATAAAAAATATAAAATACCACTAATTATAAAATTATTTTTTACATTAACCGCTTATCAATCAAGAAAATACATGATTTTACTTTTGTAAGATTTATTTTACAGAAAAATACCATGAAAAATGATATTATGATTAGTGGTGTTGTCTATTTTTCAATTTTTTTGGGATCTTCTCAACCCCTACATAGACGTATTTTTTTAAGTATTTAAAAACGAAAAGCGATACTTACTTTGGTTTTTAATTACGAGTAATTTGTAACCTCTTGCATATTTTATATTTTTCTTCAGGTCGCCAGGGAGGTCTACAAAATACGAGTAAGAATTTTTGTAGGTCTGGTCGTCTTTAGACCGTAACACCTACAAGAATTCTTGAGAATTGACAGTCGAAGAAATGATTGTTTTTATTCTTATCAAATCTGATTATTGGTTCAAAAAGTAGGCTAACTTTGCATTCATTATTTGCAATGCATTTTTGGATCATCCTAATGCGTATGGCTCGAACTGTGCCACATATATTATAATACAGCGAAGAGCGCCTTATTGAGAGGCAGGGCATTAGAAAGTCTCGAGGTGCAGAGGTCGTTGGTGGGGGTAGAGCGCTTTCGCAAAAAACGTCCCCTACTATCCCCAGCGGTGCCATATTGAGAGGCTCGACTGTAATCAATTATTTCTTCAATAAATATTTCTTATAAATATATATATATATATATATATTACATTATAACTATATATCATTATATTAAACCATGAAAATATTTGCAATAATTCGACACCTCCATTCCATACTAATCTACGCTCCATTTAAGGATGTACACTATGTGCAGTCAATCTCGCAAGTTGCCTATCTTTAAAATGATTTATAAAATCGAAAAAAAATATCTTTGATTAATTCCTGGTAATATTGATGGAGGCTTTTAAGCACACTTCAGAAAAAAATAATTCTGGTTAAAATTGTTTATTTAACAGTATTTATTTTAAGTTTTTAAATTTTTCTTTCTCCTTAGCGAAGAGTTACAATTCTTATTTAATTCTAATGATCAAGGCTTCATTTTATTCTTCGAAGGATTCTCTAAATTTCTATTTGGTTTGATTTTATTTTAAAAAATTAATTCAGAAATCGTACAGTTATTATTGTTAAAAACAATCATGGTTTTGATTTTAATTAGCACCACGCAAATGTAATTGTGAAGAATCCTTTAAATAATAAAATCAGGCTTTGATCATTAGGAATAAATAAGAATTGTAACCTTTCCGTAAAGAGAAAGCAAAATCTAAAACATTAAATAACTACTGTTAAATAAACAACTTAAACGTCGCGTTTGGGTACAGCCACCAAACGCGACGTGGCACTCAGCACTTCCTAAAAAAATGAAACATTTATTTATAAATATAAATACTAAATTTTACTAGGTAAACTTGCCAGTAACGTTAAGAGAAACCACGCAGATAAAAAATAGAATGCAGATCCTCATTTTTTATGTAGGAACGATTCTAGCGAACTGGGAAGTTAATGTTCAAGAAATGTCTCAAGATAAACTGCGCAACTGAATTATTTTACAATGGGTGAAAAGAAAACGGTTGTTGATTTCTTATCTTAGAATTTTTCATTCCTGCTAGATTTACGACTGATAGAAACTTCGGAACTGTTTAACTTCAGAATTTGTTTCTCACCTTGAACGAAATGTAAAGGTAGAAATACAAAGTATATTTTTCCGTTAAAATAGGTAATAAAATGAAAACCTCATTTTAAAGATTCTCTATCATGTATTGTTAGAAAACCTTGCAAAATAGCGAGTGGCCACTTACACAAAGAAGCAAGTAACTTTTAGCTCAAACTTTTCGACGGATTTTGAAACTTTTTTTAAAATGGTATGCTATAAAAATCCTTTAAAGAATGTTGAGTTCCTCTTAAATAAATTTAAAGTAGATATAAAGTTAATTAAATGTTTTCTGCAACGATCTTAAACTTCATTTTACATTTAAAACAGATTGTACAGGATTTATCAATTTGCATAACCCTGAATTAAATTAAAATTTACGCCAAAGACGCCGTATCCTACCAGATAGAAAAATAAAAAACAGTTTCTGTCACACCCTCGACGCACAATATAGTTCTTCTAGACTTTGAGAAATGAAACATGTTCGTTATCGAATTTTCGGCACCAGCTGACAAGAAAATTAAAAAAAAGGAAAATGAGAAGAAAGAACGGTTTACAGACCAAGAGTTACAGAGTTACAGGGCCAAGAGATTGTGTTACGATTTGTTAGGGTAGGGAGGAGGGGGTCCTTCACTCAAAATGTACTTAATTTTTGAAAATCCGATTACGTATAATTTTTCTTTTATTTGTACAAAGATGCAACGGTTTAGTTGAAAATATAACAATCTTGTCAAAACGTCACACTTTTTATTTAAAAATTCTACTATTTAGCAGAAAATTAAAGTATAGTTTGCAATACTTATTTTGGTGTTGGAAAGTGAACTGAAATTTTCTTTCGATAAAAATTTAACTATTTTTTTTAAGTTTTAGATTTTAATGCATGTGCTTCAAAAGAAATTTCATTATTCTTAAATAAAACTTCAACTGCTCGTTTGAAAATTCAACTTTTCTTTGAAATATTTTGCTTTTGATTTTAAAATTGACCTGCTTTACCAAAAATTTCATATTTTTTTGATGAAAATACAACTATTTGGTTGCAAATTCAACAATTTTGTTGAAAAGCCTTATTTTTTATTAAAAGTTATGCGGTTTTGTTGGAAATTGAACCATTTCGTAGAAAAATTACTTGATAAAATGTAATATTTTTGTATTGAAAAGAGAAGTAAAATCCTTTCTGTATGAAAACTCTACTGTCTTAAAACCAATCATTTTTTAAATTAAAAATTCATTTTTTTTAAAGAGTAATTTTATCTTTTCTGGATAAAAATTTAGCTGTACAGTTATACATTTAACCATTTTAACCATTTTTCAAGGTGAGATGGTATCCGTCTTACATTAAAAATATATTCTTGGTGCTTGGTAACTAACATATTAACTATACACATTAAAGTGTATAAGCAAAAATCTGAATATTTAACTCTACACGCTAACGTCTAAAATTTGTAATCGTTTAAGGTTTATCGCTAATGCAAAAGTGTGAATAAACTTATTTTGTTCTTTACTTATTCATTTGTAAGTAAATACATGCAGTTTATTTGATTAATTATTATTGAATACAATGTCTCTTTAATCTTTAATCCTCCTCAA
Source organism: Druon quercuslanigerum (assembly GCA_010014905.2). NCBI lineage: Eukaryota > Metazoa > Arthropoda > Insecta > Hymenoptera > Cynipidae > Druon > Druon quercuslanigerum. Next base: position 29,699 of record JAAAKG020132687.1, read on the forward strand.
AAATATGAGATACTTGAACATTTTTTAATTATTTGCAATTTATATACCATATATGCGAAGGTTTGTCATATGTCCCACCTTAGGCGGAAAATTTTTGAAATTCGCTAAAAGTCTGACAGACTCACAGTTGAAGCCGAAAAATTTTGAAATCGAAAGCAAAAAAAAATTATTACGTTTTCTGTTAAACTTCTTATAAACTTATGATACATTTTTTTCGCACGGGCGCAGTGAGCAATTGTTTCTAAAAAAAATAGAAGTAATTCTGACCGCGACTGAAGACAAAAAAGTAATAATAATATTTATTTTTTAACAAATTGTTCATCTTTCGATTTTGCAGTCAATAAAATTGTCTTGTAATTTAGAAGATATGTAGAAAGTAGAATTAACCTTAAGAAGTCTGTCAAAATTGGGCAACGATAAATAAAAAAATAATAAGTGAAATTATCTCTGCCCCCCCCCCCCTCAGTCAGTCTTATAGAATCTTCAATGTCCTTCCGAAGCTCTCCCCTTAATGGTACAGGCCTTCTTCCCCCTAATTCTCGCATTAAAGTCTCTCCCCCCAGTACCACCAGACCATTATCCCTCTCTCCTAGTACGTCTTTCACCCGTTCTTTACCCCTTTCCATCCCATCTTTATTGCAAACCGTCACAAACTTGTGTTACCCCTCCTATACCCCCTTGGCAACTTTGGCTCTACACTATCCTATTCCTTTCTCTCTACGCACATCTCTATCAATCCCTCCACATCAAATTCATGGATATACCTTCAGAAATCCTCATATTTCTTCTTCACCCCTGCTACGTTGTAGTACAGCACATTTGACACTTGTCCGCCCTGCTTTACTTCCACCCCCTACTTCTTACGAAACAAATTACTCTGCACTTCCTTCAAAACCCCTTTCTCCTCATCCCATACCCACATTTTATCGTCTATTTTTATTTTTCGATACCCTACCTTTGCCGCTCTCCCTTTACTTCTCTCCTTTCTAGCCTTGCAATTTCAGCATTTCACAACCGCCACTTCATTCTCCTTTCTCCCCTCCATCCTAACTTTCCCTATCTTGCCTTTAATCCACCATATGATCTGTAGCAACGCTTCCACCTCATTTCTTTCTTCTTCACTCTTTAACTTTAATCCTCTTATTACAATATTATTTCTTCTATCTGCCTTTTCTTTCCTCTCCATCCTTAACTCCATTTTACTTATTCTTTCCCTATCCACTCTTTCCTCCTTTTCATTCCTACCCTCTCCCACTATCTCTTCAATCATGTTCTATACCTTCTTCCAAACACGTTGCTTCTCGCCCTCCACCCTCTCAACTAATTTCCTTTGCCACCTGCCCTCCACCTTTTTAATCGTTTGCTCCGCCCTTTTCTTTCACTCCCTAATCTCTTCTTTCATCTGCTTCATTGTATCATCTTTTTCCTTTTTTACGGACGCCAGTTCTCTTTGCAATCCTTCTACTTGGTCCCTCAGCTCTTTTAACTCCTTTTCCCACCTCTTATCTCTAACCCTCAAGTCCTCCCTCTTACCTTCCATATACTCCATCGCCCCCCTTACATCCTCCATCAACCCTCTGACCTCGCCGATCAGCACCCCCAAAGCCCCCTTCTCTGCCCCCTCAATTTTTATGGGTGGTGATCGACGTGTCCGTACGCTCTATTTAAAGGGACTCTCTAGCGCGTTTTTCTCAGAACTATCTTTGCTGCCTTTTTTTCTCTTCAAGAGATGCTCCCCTTCACTCGCGCTAGACGCTCTCTTTCTTGTTTTGGCGTTTCCTTCGTTCCGATCTTTCCCTCTCCCTAATGCGCCACTCGACACCGGATTACGCCCAGCTGGCCGTCGTGGCCTGCTGGAAATTTCGTCCCCTTCGAGTTCACTACACGCACTGCCAGTACTTTCCCTGCCCACCTATCGCTCTTGCGTCGGTAACTGAGACCTTTCCATGCAAATAAGTACCAGCTGCAGCCAACAGATGTCTCTCAAGGCCGTTCTCGCTTACTACCCCAAATTTTGCTTTTTTAGCTTAATCTGATCTTCGAAATCTGTCACTAAAGACAAATCTGTAAATGGGCGTCCTCAAAATTGAGACGATACTCCGCAAAAAGTGTCCATCAATTACTGAAAATGATTTTGATTCCACACTTATTCAATAAAATAATTTTTTAATTACTCTTAAATAAATTTAAAGGGATATAAAGTTTATTTAATGTTTTCTGCAACGATCTTAAACTTCATTTTACATTTAAACCCGATTGTGCACGATTGATCAATTTGCATAACTCTGAATTAAATTTAAATTAACGCCAAAGACGCAGTATCCTACCAGATGGAAAAATAGACAACTGTTTCTGTCACACGCTCGATGCATGACATAGCTCAACTTGACTTTGAGAAATGAAACATGTTCGTTATCGAATTTTCGGCACCAGCCGACAAGTAAATTACAACAAAGGAAAGTGAGAAGAAAGAACGGTTTAAAGACTTTATAAGGAACAATGCGTAAATTACTTCACAGCGCAAGGGGGAATTCAACAATTTTTTTTTTATTATTTTTGATTTGTTTTAAATGAAAATTCATCGGTTCTGTGAGATTTTTTTTTATAAAAAGGTAACTATTTAGTAAAGAAGTAGAAAATTTTGTTAAAAGTCATGATTTATGGTTAAAAATTAGTCTTTTTGTATTGAAAATTCAATTTTTATCGTAGAAACTTATTTCCTCTTCAAAAGTTGATATTTTGATATTGAAAAGTAGTAGAATTTTTTTTATGATAATCGCCACATCTTAGTTAAAAATGATTCTTCTTGCTCCAGTATTGACCTAGTTTGTTTAAACGATTTGGTTCATGACTTCTTTACATGATATTCTGTAGTTTCTTTCGCTAAATTTCTGCACAGGAAACTAAAATGTATTCTCTACGGGTAGTTTAGATTTTAGAAAGCCTGGCTTCCTAGCCGGTCGATGGGGCTTCGGCTGCCTAGTTTTTGTTTATTCTTCTACCGCAGCTCTATATTTTTTGATTCCACCTAAACTTAAACTATAGGTTTCTTTAGAAGGAGTAAGTGACCTTCTGGGTGATAGCACTTTACATGCTTTTTGCTGAATTTTGATTAAAATCTTTTTATACAGAGCTATCTAGGCTTTTATCACCAGTAGTTAAGTGATCTGATGAGAGTGAATTTGGTTTCCTACTTTTCACCCCACGTTCCATGGACTAGGCTATAATCTAATGAATGATACGTAAACCTGCAGCTTAAGGTGGCATCTGAAAAATCAGCACTTAAGTGAAAGTACATCAAAAATTTTTAGAGGTACCTACTCAGGGATAGAACCCCGGACGTCTGACAGGAAGTGCGAGCGCCTAACCGCCCGCGCCACAGTATATTGGAGGCATTAAACAAACTATTGTGTGTAAATCTCCTCACATATAAAGGTTGTAGGTCGATTCCTTGAGTAGGGATTACCTTTGTTAACAAATCGCTCCTGAGTATAGAAGTTTTCTGACTCCTGATAAACAAGACTCATTTCTAACATTATTCAAAAAGAATAAAATCGACATAATAATAAATTGTTGAAACAATTATGTTTGGAAACAAAAAGTTGTAGAAACAAAACAGTATTTTCCTAGCATTATTTATTCTAAATAAATATTGTTAGGAATAATAATAAATATTTAAACAATTATATATTTTGAAATAATGACTATTGACTCGCTTTAATAAAAAGTTTTATAATAAATGGAAAATGAGGATAAAGCGCTACTTTCTAACTCTAGCCCAGGAGAAAATTGCTGAACGTAATAATAAATTGTTTAAACAATTTCCATAGCAGAAACTTCCTTTTTAAGAAACTTTTCAGGGTGAACACACAACTTTGATTAGAACCCCTGGAACTATTAACAAAGCTTAGCTACAAATTTTGGAATCTTTGGAATATTTTAAATTTATATTTTTTATATTTTTAAAATAAACTTTTGCAGAACTGAACTCTTCACATTGAAAACCTCCATTTTCGTTATGCTCATGCGCATCCCAAGGTACTGAATTTCGAACTAAAATTGTTTTTTATAACGGTTACTAATAACAAGTCATATTATATTAAAATTTCATTTTTTTATAGACTGTACTAACGGCTTTCTATTGAATATGATTATAAGTAAATATACAATAATTACAAGCACTTATCGGTAAAAGTAAAAAATATGTAATAATAACAAAAGAAAAGCTAAGGCAATACAAATTGATGGATTAAAATCTATTACGATAGCTAAGGAACATCATTTTTGATGAACTAAAGTTGAAGTTCATAAAACTAAGTACGATTATTTACAATCAAAATGTTCGTAAAAGAATTAAGAAATAAACATTGTTTTGTCTTAACATCATTGATATCCTGAATGTAAGTTGGTTTTCGCACCCAAATAAAAAATGTATAACGTTGAGGCAAAATAAAAAATTCAGCTATCCACGACTTGTCCTCATACTTGTTTCAGGATAGATCGTAGGTACATTCAAAACCTTCTTCTCTTTCTGTGGTGAAGCCTGACAGTCCCCGATCACCAGCACACTTTTATCAGAATTTCCTTTTAATTTTCATAATAGATTGAGAAAATTAGAAACATAAAGTTGACTTAATCGTGCGTACAACGCGGTCCCAAAGGTGGTGTGAGGATGAGTCGTGTATTGAATTACAAGTGGTTCACAGAACAGTCAGGGAAATGTTGCGAGATGCGCAGAATAAAAAATTTCTGTTAAAATTTCGGTATTTTAAATAATAAAACCTAATCAAAGGTTTAAGGTTTTCTCTTTTAATAATCTGTTTGCTGCTTCTTTTGTCTCTCTGTGTTTTTGGGGAAATGTGCCCAGGGAGGAATATAAAACTCAGGGTGATGTTCATATAATTCTCCCCATTGAAAAAGAATTCTTTCCCTACCGGTTTCAGTTTCAGGAAATCGCCGTGACAACAAAACTGTATTATCCTGGCCCGAAATAGGTTTGTCATTCGTAAGTACTCCTGATAAATGACTGGCCTCTCGTCGAGCTATAAAATAGCAATTTGCTGGGTAAAATCTGTAAAATGTATTATGCCTAGATAGTTTTATCGTTTCTTCTAGGTCCGCAACTAAACCCTTTCCTTCCGGCATTCGTACAAAAAAGCGAATGTTCGTAGGACCTACTTGAGGTCTATGTTCAGGTCCTGGAATTTCGTTTCGTTTTAATGGTGGCGGTGGCAGCTTTAGATATCCATTAAGAATTCCAATTTTTCGAATATATACAGAAACGTAGTCTCCTGTTCTAACAGATGAAGATTGCTCTTCACTTTTAGGTAATGATCCGAACAGTCTGCTGAACAGTGAATCTAACACTGTGAAAAAATAGAAAATTTCTAAGCTTTTTTTCACTGAAAAAATAAATGTTAATAACTAGATACGATTTAGAAAAGATATTTTGATCTTTTAGTTAACGATTAGCATATTCATATATTTGAAAAACATTTAGTTGACTTTTTATTGACAATTATTTTAATTGGTAACTTAGTGATAACTTCAGTAACATTAATTATACAAATTTTATTAGGTTTTTTTAACAAAATTAATAAAGAAAGGTATTGTTCAGTCATTTGTCGACAGAAAAGCTTGTTTTTGCAATAACAGTCCTTTCGGTCGGGAAGCTTACGATAATTTCAGCAATACTTATGATTAGTTCAGTAGTTTTTATGTTTCTGTAAAAAAAATTTATTGAAAAAAGGCGTTATCAAATTTTATACTCAGATGATAAATTTGATGATCTTCTAAACTAATTGCACAAAAAATTCATTATTTGGAAAGGCCGTAGCAGGATAAGCATGGTCTGGGTGCCCCCGCTCGGATGTTATCCATATTGCAGGGGCATAAGGCTACCCCTATAAGATAAATTCACCAGTGTCGGCGTTTTTGGCATACAGCGGTATGCCTGTGAGTGTTCGATTGGCCGAAGAACTGTTGGTTGTTTTTCGCATATAGCTGCTATCGTATATTATTTATCAAACGCAAGGTCTTTATCAAAAATCGTAAGACCAGCTGAGATCCTCAGTGATTTATGCACACAACAGAATATTAATTCTGCCATCGAAGAAAACAGTGCCGATGACTAATACGCAGCTGCAAAATAATATACATATGTTTTGTGCGTATGAAGTGTATATATATAAATTGTTGGGTATCGCGTCTGTATATAGTGTTTATATGTTTTGTTAAGATATTAATACAGTATGTATATTGTTGTACATAGTGTAAATAAAGTAAGGGATGATAATCTGACTGGCGATCTCCACGTGGTGCATTCTGGGCAAACATGAAATTATTTTAACGAATGTCAGCAGTAAACAAAAAGAAGTATTTTTCTATCTACTTATGACCAATGGACATTCTGACTAGGGAATTAACGATAAAATTTGTTTTCAGTCGAATAATGCTGTTGCATCTGAATTTTATTTTTTATTATAGTAGATTTTATTTTTTTAAACTATGAAGTAATGCTTTGATTATTTTCGCAAACACATATATTGATGCTTTAAATGTGAGCAGGATATAGAAGAAAATTTGTTGGTGTTCCAGAAGTACTTTCTTTTAAAAGAATTATTTAAAAAATTTAATAGTATTTTTTATCCTCTTTTAATCAACAGAATTGGTTATTGAATTTTTTTTTGAACTCCCTTAGTACCCTCGATAACATATATTCTGACCATTATGATCGTCAAAGCCGTTTTCGAGAAAATTGGATTTTAATATTTTTTTAAATTTATTTTTAACTTTCTAAATTTTTTTCAGTTGACACTTGAGGAAAATTTATCTTATAGGGGTAGCTACTTGCCCCCGCAATATGGATCACATTCAAGCGGGGGCATCCAGACCATGCTCATCTTGCTACAGCCTTTATTGACGATTTTTTCTCTTTCAATTTAAGTTGCTTGATTAGGCTTCACCATAATAATAATTTAACTTAGATAGCGGAGAGAAAAATAATAGAGATATTGGGTGAAAAATGTTGATTTGCACGGATCCAAGAATTATGTGTAATATACAAAAGTGCAAGAAAAATTGGATGAAAATGTAATTTTTCTCGATTCTTAATCTCGATCTTTATCTCGATCGATAAATTCCTGAATAACATAATGCAAAAAACTGATAAAAAAATGTTCTGTCGGCAAATGCCTGAATTGTACATTTTTTTATGATAATAAAAAGAAATGCCTTAAAAGACATTTTTATACATTATAATGTAGTTTCCTTCCAAATTTCTTACAATATAATTTTGAAATACGTACAATTATTGAAAATTATAAGAAATGTATTTTCAAAAAATAATTTGTTCACACAAAATTTGTTTGTATATTTTATCGTGATAGAATATCTTTATCCAATGTGAATATATAAAACGTAGGCCATTGCAACAATTTACCTATTATGTATGAGCACCGGGAATACCAATAGAAAAAAGTCGCAATTTTTTTTACCTACATTGTTAAAATTTCGAGCCAAAAGACTAATTTTCTACAAAACAGTACAATTTTTGCTTGAAAATAAGAATATTTAACTATAAAATAGGACTTCCGTTTCCGGTATGAAAGTGTAAAGTAGCGGGAATTGTGGTTGCTGAGAGTTTCGATAATTGTGGTGAAAT
>JAAAKG020132689.1:0-14427 GCA_010014905.2 Druon quercuslanigerum
AAGAAACTTAAGAATGATACTTTCACAACTAGATATTATTCTAGACTACTACTATTTATTGAGTAGTCTAAGAGCCAGCCAAATTGGACCTTGCGTCATTGCGGATATTGATAGATAAAAAAATTAATAATTATATTTTCACTACTAGTAGTAGTATAGATGTTGGAAGCACCTTCAGGCTTTGCGGAGCGGGTGGGGCTAGTGTTCTGGACTTTCTGCTGACTTTTTCAGACTTTTTGCGCAGACGCATCTAATTGTATCTCTTAAAGGTAGAATTTCCAAAGGGAATCCAAGTTTTTATTTTGCAAAGGGGCAACTATGATCAACCTGAAATCAAATAGTGGAATAGAATCTCTATTTCTCCTGTTAATATAGCTCCTTATGTAAGATAGGATAGGATAATATAAGATAGGATTGCTTGAGTTCATCAGTAGATCTTTCAGCCTCTGGTGGCTTCTAGTTCTTATTGCTTTCGCAATCCATTTTATGTCCTTTTCCAAAAAATTCTTTTTTCATTTATTAAGACTTTCTCAGGTGTTTAATAAACACCTAAGCTGTGGTATATTTTTTGTAAACTTATTTTATTGTGATCTGTAAATGATAAAAAACGAGGAAAGAACAAAAGAAGCTTAATCTTGTTTTAAATTCAATTCAGACATTTACGGTAGTGATGTCCAGACTTGATCATCTAATTCTTGCTTTCTTTAATTTCCAATTATTTCATAGTCTTTGAATGTTGGATTTTAAAGAAGAAATTAAGTTTCTAATAATTCCAAAATTAATTTCTTAAATTTCCATTTCTACATTCAGTTTTACCTACAGGGAACCTATTTTCGCTGATAATTAAGAACTCTCCATGTGTCTTAGGTAGTGCAGATCACCGGCTAAGGACTTCCCATCGATGTTCCTGCCACTCACTGAAGAAATTGTGGCATTCGATTGGATTTAGTATCAGAAATGCAGTGCTCAGTATTTCTTCAGGTCATCTTTGTCGTCACCACGGTTGCGGAATTACAGACAACTCGACATAGAGGTGACAATTTTTTGGCTAATCTTATTACAAAAAAATTTGTATGACATATGCATGATTTCAGCCCTTTTCGACACCTATGAAGCGGGTCTAGAGCTCTCCTTTTCACTTTGTAGAGAGTGAAAAATGACTTTAAATATTAATAATAAAAATTACACATCTATGGGCTCGCATTTTACGATGATTAGCCAACTCACCTTAAAAACTGTAAGGAAATTTTGGTTGCAGATAATAGAATTTTGCGGTCATTTATGAAAAGCTACCATATGTAATTGATCAAATTGCCGTAAATTAATAAAAATTTCCGGAAAATTTCCGGAAAATTTTTGAAAATTGTGGAAAATTTAGAGACATTTTTTAATTTAATTTTGAGTAATTTATCCTAAGTTAGCATATGCATGCAATATTTTCATAAACTACCTACAAATTTCATCAATTTTCGGGAATTTATAAAAAGGTTTAAAGTTAAATTTTGGATAGTCTATCGTAATTTTCCAAATTCACCTGTAAATTTGCTATTAATGCCCGAAAATTTCCATAAATTTCTGGGAATTTATAGATATTTTGAAATTTATTTCTTGGAAATTTATGGTAAGTTACCATAAATTACCTGTCATATTAACATAAATTATCAAAAATTTCCGGAAATTTATAAATTGTTTAAGGTTGAATTTTGGGTAATTTAGGGTAATTTACCAATTCCTCCTGTAACATTATCATAATTGACCAAAAATTTCTATGAATTTCCGGAAATTTATAAATATTTTAAAATTATTTTTGAGCAATTTATGGTATGTAATGTCATGCAATAGTAACATAAATTACCAAAAATTTCATAAATTTCCGGAAATTTATAAAAATGTTCAAAGTTTATGCTTGGTTAGTTTATGGTAATTTTCCAAATTCACCTGTAAATTTGCTATTAATGCCCGAAAATTTCCATAAATTTCTGGGAATTTATGCATATTTTAAAATTTAATTTTAGGCAATTTATGGTAAGTTACCATAAATTACCTGTCATATTAACATAAATTATCCAAAATTTCATAAATTTCCGGACATTTACAAAAATGTTTAAATTTGAATTTGGGTAGTCTACAGTAAATACCGTAAATAACCGATCATTTCCGGGAATTTATTGAGAATTTTTAATTTATTTTGGACAATGTATGGTAAATTACCATAGATTACCAAAAATTTTATAAAATTTCGGAAATTTATTAAAATATTTTAAGTTCAATTTGGGTAATTTACGGTAATTGACTAAATTCACCTGTAAACTAACAATAATTGACCGATAAATTTCATAAATTTCTGGAAATTTATAAATATTTTATATTTTATTTTGAGAAATTTATAGTATGTATAGTTATGTAATAATAACATAAATTACCAAAAGTTTCATAAATTTCCGGAAAGTTTAAAAAATTTTTTAAAGGGCAACTTTGGGCATTTTATGGTATTTTGCCAAATTCACCTGTAAAATTGCCACAAATAAACGAACATTTCCGTAAATATCTAGAAATTCATAGAAATTTTAAATTTAAACTTTGGATAATTTATGGTAATTAACCGTAAATTACCTATCATATTAACATAAATTATCAAAAGTTTCATAAATATCCAGAAATGTATAAAAATTTTCAAAGTTGATGTTTAGGTGGTTTATGGTAATTTTCCAAATTCACCTGTAAATTTGCCATAAATGACAGACAATTTCCATAAATTTCTGGGAATTCATAGATATTTTAAAATTTAATTTTGGGAACTTTATGGTAAGTTAGCATAAACTACTTGTAATTATAAAATAAATTATCAAAAATTTCATAAATTTCCGGACATTTATAAAAAGTTTTAAAGTGGAATGTTGGGTAGTCTAAAGTGATTTACCAAATTCACCCGTATATTTACCATAAATTAGAGAAAATTTCCATCAATTTCCCGGAATTTATAGAGATTTTTAAACTTAATTTTGGGCAGTTTAGGGTAAGTTACCATAACTTACCTGTAATATTAAAATAAATTACCCAAAATTTTATGAATTTCCGGACATTTACAAAAATGTTTAAAGTTAAACTTTGGGTAGTTAACTGTAATTTACCAAATTCTCTTATAAAATTACCATAAATGACCGAGAATTTTCATACATTTCTGGGAATTTAGAGAAACTTCTAAATTTAATTTGCGGCTATTTATGGTTATATACCATAAATTACCTGTAATATTAACATAACTAATCAAAAATTTCATAAATTTTCATTAATTTATAAAAATGTTTAAAGATGAATTTTTGGTAGTCTACGGTAATTTACCTGTGAAATTACCATAAATAACCGATCATTTACGGGAATTTATTGACATTTTTAAATTTAATTTTGGTAAATTTATGGTCAATTACCATAGATTACCAAAAATTTCATAAATTTCCGAAAATTTATAAAAATGTTTGAAGTTCAATTTGGATACTTTACGGTTATTTACAAAATTCACCTGTAAACTCACCACAAATGACCGACAATTTTTAAAAATTTTCGGGAATTTATAGACATTATAATTTTTTTTACAATTTTTTTTTTTACAATAAACTTTTGCCTAATATTACTATTTTGTTTCTAAGAGAACCAAAATATTTCTGCATGAAAATTTTCCTATTTTTTAACAATCTGTTTTTTTTTAATTAAAAATTGATCTGTTTTGAGAGAAATTGTATAATTCTTGGATAAAAATGCAACTTTTTGGTTAAAAATTAAACTATTTTGGCCAAACATCATACTTTTTGGTTGAATATTTTTCGGTTTTGTTGAAAATTAAACTATTTCGTTGAAAACTTACTTTTTGTTTTAAAATTTATGTTTTGTTGTGGCAAAATTATCTGAAATATTTTCCGGATAAAGGTTCGACATTCTACAAAAAAAGTTTGTCGTTTTTTATTAAAAATTAATCTGTTTTAGTACAAATTTCATACTTCTTATATAAAAATGCAATTCTTTGTGAGAATTGGACTATTTCGTTAAATATTCATACTTTTTGTTATAAAAAAAGAACAGTGAACTGATATTATTTGGTATGAAAGTTCAACTATTTTCTTTTTTTTTTTGGTTTCTTTGAAATAAAAATTTATCTGTTTAGAGAAAAATGTTATCTTTTTTGGATAAAATTCAACTATTCTAAAAATTCTAATTTTAGATTCAAAAGCTAATCTTTTTTATTAGAAATATCGCACCTTTCAGAATAAAAATAGCACGGGTTTATTTTTTGAAAATTCATCTATTTCCTCGAAAATTTACTTTTTGTTTAAAATTTTTATTTTTGTGTTGGAAAGTCATTTGAAATATTTTTTTTATGAAAATTCAACTTTTTTTTAAATTTGCTTTTTTTATTTAAAAATTCACCTGGTTTACTAACAAAATTGTATTCTGTTAGACAAAAATGCAACTGTTTGCTTAAAATTGTAATAATTTTCTTAAAAAGTAATACTTTTTGTTTACAAAATTGACAACTGAGAAGAAAAATAACTTATTGTTCCCGATTCTTATTTTGGTGTTGAAAATTGAAATAGAATCTTCTTTGGATGAAAACTTACCCATTAAACTTTTTTTGTTAATTTATCTGTTTTAGAAATAATTTCTACGTTTTTGAATAAAAATTTAAATGGACGGTTGAAAATTCAACTCTTTTTTAACGTTTGTCTTTTTGATTTTAAAATTTAGCTCCTTTAGCAGAAATTACATGCTTCTTGGATAAAAATGAACTTATTTGGTTTAAAATTCAATAATTTTGTTGAAAAGTCATACTTCCTGGTTATTTCTCCTGCTATTTTGTTGAAAGTTTTAATATTTCATATAAAATTTACTTCGTAGAAAAAAAATATTTTTCTTTGCTCCGCTAGGAATCGAACCACATAACTTCCGAATGCCGGGCAGGTGCTTTTCCTTTAAGCTACTAGAGAGATCGATAGACGAATCCTTTTTCAGAAATACGTGCATTACTTTGCCACGTGTTGCCAGTCAAATGTGGCAAGAAATCTATTTTATCATGAGAGACTAACAGAAATTCTTAACCTCTTTTCTAACTAGATGAGGATATGAACTAAACCTTTTTTTTATTAAATTTTTTTTCTGAAAACTTCCTATTTCCTGACGGGTGCTTTTCCCTCAAGCTACTTTTATGTTTTGCTTTACCTTTAGCCTGGAAAGACGTTAAGATTTTCTTTCATACTCTTATGATAATACAGATTCCTTGACAAATATGACTTTTAACACTTTGCAAAGTAATGAGTGAATTTCTAAATAAAGGATTCTTCCTTCGATCTGCTTAGTTGCTTGAGGGAAAAGGACCCGACCAGCAATCAGAAGTTCTGTGATTCGATACCCAGCGGAGCGGAGGAGAAGATCTTTTTTCAAATATAAATATAAAAAAAATGTTTTGTTCATATTTCTTAGAAAATTTAATTTTTGTTTAAAAAGTATATTTTGGTGTTGAAGAATGAACTAAAATCTTTTCTGGACAATAGCTAAACTTTATAAAAAAATGTGTTGTTTTTTATTTAAAAAACTGATCTCTTTTAGTACGAATTTCATTTTTTTTTTATAAAAATGCAATTATTTGATAAAAAATTCAATTTTTTTTTATTGAATCCTTTTTGGTGTGAAAAAATCGTCATTTTGGATAGAAAATTCAATTTTTTCGTAGAAACTTATTTTTTGTTACAAATTTCATATTTTTATCTTGAAATGTCAACTTTTTGTTTAAAAATTATATTTTGGTGTTGAAAAATGAACTAAAATATTTTCTGGGCAAAATTTCAAGTTTCAAAAAAAAAATTGATTGTTTTTTATTTAACAAACTGATCTCGTTTAGTACGAATTTAATTTCTTTTTGATAAAAATGCAATTATTTGGTAAAAAATTCAATTTTTTTCATTTGAATCCTTTTTGGTGTGAAAAAATCGTCTTTTTGGATAGAAAATTCAATTTTTTCGTAGAAACTTACTTTTTGTTACAAATTTATATTTTTATCTTGCAAAGACAACTTTTTGTTTAAAAATTATATTGTGTTGTTGAAAAATGAACTAAAATATTTTCTGGACAAAATTTCAAGTTTGAAAAAAAAATTGGTTGTTTTTTACTTTAACAAACTGATCTCGTTTAGTACGAATTTAATTTCTTTTTGATAAAAATGCAATTATTTGGTAAAAAATTCAATTTTTTTCAATTGAATCTTTTTTGGTTTGAAAAATCGTCTTTTTGGATAGAAAATTCAATTTTTTCACACCAAAAAGGATTCGATTAATAAAAATTAAATTTTTTACCAAATAATTGCATTTTTATCCAAAATAGATGAAATTTGTACTAAAAGAGATCAGCTTTTTAAATAAAAAACAACAAATTTTTTTTTTGAAAGATGAACTTTTGTCCAGAAAATATTTTAGTTTATTTTTCAACACCAAAATATAATTTTCACAAAAAGAGTTGATTTTACAAAATATAAATATGAATTTTGTAACAAAAAATAAGTTTCTACGAAAAAATTGAATTTTCTATCCAAAAACATGATTTTTTCACACCAAAAAGGGTTCGATTAAAAAAATTGAATTTTTTACCAAATAATTGCATTTTTATCCAAAAAAGATTAAATTCGTACTAAAAGAGATCAGTTTTTTGAATAAAAAACAAAATTTTTTTTTTTAATCTTGAACTTTTGTCCAGAAAATATTTTAGTTTATTTTGCAACACCAAAATATAATTTTTAAATAAAAAGTTGACTTTACAAAATAAAATTATGAATTTTGTATCAAAAAATAAGTTTCTACGAAAAAATTGAATTTTCTATCCAAACACACGATTTTTTCACACCAAAAAGGGTTCGATTAAAAAAAATTGAATTTTTTACCAAATAATTGCATTTTTATCCAAAAAAGATTAAATGCGTACTAAAAGAGATTAGTTTTTTGAATAAAAAACAAAATTTTTTTTTTTGAAAGGTGAACTTTTGTCCAGAAAATATTTTAGTTCATTTTGCAACACTAAAATATAATTTTTAAATAAAAAGTTGACTTCACAAAATAAAAATATGAGTATTGTATCAAAAAATAAGTTTCTACGAAAAATTAAATTTTCTATCCAAAATGACGATTTTTTCACACCAAAAAGGATTTGATTGAAAAAAATTCAATTTTTTACCAAATAATTGCATTTTTATAAAAAAAAAATGAAACTCGTGCTAAAAGAGATCAGTTTTTTGAATAAAAAACAAAATTTTTTTTTTGAAAGGTGAACTTTTGTCCAGAAAATATTTTAGTTCATTTTTCAACACCAAAATATAATTTTTAAATAAAAAGTTGGCTTTAAATAATAAAAATATGAATTTTGTAACAAAAAATAAGGTTCTACGAAAAAATTGAATTTTCTATCCAAAAGGACGATTTTTCACACCAAAAAGGATTCGATTGAAAACAATTCAATTTTTTACTAAATAATTGCATTTTTATCGAAAAAAGATGAAATTCGTACTAAAAGAAATAGAAAATAAAAAATAAAAAAGAAAATTGCATTTTTTCGTATAAACTTAGTTTTGTTTACAAAGTTTAAATTTTTATCTTAAAAAGTCAACTGAAATCTTTTTTAACAGAAACGTGAACTATTTTTGCAAAAATTTATCTTTCGGGCTTGAAAAGTATTCAGCTAGTTTGTTTAAAAGATTTGGTTGAATCAGTTTATTAAGAAATCATTTTGTAAGATTTATATTTTTAGTTGAAAATTTATATCTTAGATTGAAATTTTAACTATTCTGTTTATAAAAATCTCTTTTAATTGAAAATTCAAGTACTTGGGTAAAAGTTAAATTATATTGTTAATTTTTTTTTTATTAAAGACCTATATGCTTGGTTAATATTTAACAGTTTCGTGGGAAATTTACTTTTCGTTTAAATTTAAAATTTTAGTGTTAAAAAGAGAACTAAAATCTTTTCTGGATAAAGAGTGAAATATTTTGGATTTAATATTCGATTTTTTCGCTGGTACTTGTTTTTTGTAAAAAATTTATATTTTGATCTTAAAAAGTTAATTGTATTCTTTTTAGGAAGAAAATTCAACTATTGTTGCAATTTTTTATCAATAAAAATTCATCTGTTTTAAGAGAAATTTGATTTTTTTAATTAAAAAATTACTATTTGGTAGAGAATTTAACATTAAGATTGACCTTTTCTTAGTTGAAAATTTTGCCTTTTTTGGTAAAGAAATAATTTTCTTAGTTTGAAATTTTATATTTGTTAATTAAAATCGCATCAGTATCGTGAAAAATTAATTTTTTTATGTTTAAAATTTTATTACTGTGTTGAAAATTCTAGTATTTTATTAAAAATTCATCTGTTTTAGTACAAATTTCATCTTTCTTGGACAAATATGTAACTATTTGGTATAGAATCCAAATATTCTGTTAAAAATTAATTAATTGATTAATAATTAATTTTTCAAAAAAATTTATTTTTTGTTTAAAAATTTAGATAATAATCTTGAAAAATCAACTGGAATCTTGTTTGGATTAAAATTAAATTATTTAAAAAGTTTTTTTTTATAACTTTTTATTTCTTTAAAAAGAACTTTTGTTGTTGATAAAAATGCGACGATGGGGTAGAAAAGTCAACCATTTTTTTTAAGAAGTCATGCTGTTTGGTTCGAAATTCGTCTTTTTGATTGAATTCAATATTTTTCTTAAAAACGTATTTCTTGTTTAAAAATTCATATTTCGATCGTGACAAGTCAAATTGAATTCTTTTTTAACAGGAAATGTAACTATTTTTGTTGTTGAAAATTGACTTTTTTTATTGAAAAATTTGTCTGTTTTATTAGAAATTTATTTTGTTTTAATAAAAATGTAGCTTTTTGGTTAAAAATTATTTTTCTTCGCTTGATTATTTAACTATTTTTTTTAAACATTTGGTTTCATCACTTTGTTAAAAGATCATTTTTTATTAAGATAATTATATTTTTAGTTATCGATTTATCTCTTTGACTGAAAGGTAAACTATTTTCTTGTCTAATAATATTTTTAAATTAAAAATTGAACTACTTGAGTAATAGTACAATTAGATTGTTAAATTTATTCTTATTTGATCTTTAGTTAAAAATTGAACTATAACTGTAACTTTTTAATTTTGTTAAGATTTATATTTTTTAGTTGAAAATTCTCCTTTTTTAGTAAAAAAATTATTTTAAGGTTCGAAATTTCCTGTTTGTTGGGTCAAAATGGATCAGTTTCGTAAAAAATTATTGTTTTGCTCAAAAGCCATATTTCTGGTTTGAAAATCCCATTTTTGTAGAGACAATACATCTTTAGGCTTAAAAATTTAACAATTTAGATCAAATTTTATTTAATTTTTGAGTGAAAAATGTTTATTTATTGAAAATTTTTCTTTTAGGTTTTAAAAATCTTTTATTTATTATTTAACAATTTTTTAAATAAAATATAAACTATGCCACTTTTTGTCTGGAATTAATCGTTTTGGTTTGAAAATTTAACACTAATGTTCAAAATTTATTTGCCTTGTTGAAAATTAAAGTATCTTGTTAAAAACTCATATTTTCTAGTAAAAATTTCCTTTTTTTTGCTTTAAGAAAATTAATGAATTTAAAATTTGGAAATTAGCGGTTCATATTATGTATAGAAATTAAATAAATCCGTAAACCTGAAAACACATCATCGATCTTAATTATTCAACATTTATACCCACATGTTGTCTCGCAAGAACAACCCACTCATTGATAATCGCATCCGATCAACGATCACGAAATCGAAGCACCATCTGGCTTCCGGCCAATCAATTATAATAATCGATAATGTCGTTAACACTTGAGTTCCGGTCTAATTTTTAATTTATTAATTTACATTGAAAATATTATTTTCTGCAAGAAACCTCTAGGATATTAAAGTGAAAAGTGAAAGTGCTGTGCCATAGAATATGGTATTTAACGCTGTTTAAATTTAAAGATTATTTTTTTTAAATTCTAAAAATAGATCTTCTCTCTTCGCTCCACTGGCCATCAAACCACAGAAAAAAGATCTTCTCACTTCGCTGGAATGGGAAAGACTTTTTTGAATCTCGTGAATCTTGAATTAAAATGGTTATTTTTTTAAGCTTTATTACCTTGAAGTAAAGAAGAAGTTTTTTTGAATTTTTTTTCCAAAAGAATGCTTTTTTCTGTGTTTTACAATCATGCAGTGACTCAAGGATGACAGCCTCCTGTAATCTACCCGCAAGATTTTTATAAAACCTGTACGATATTAAAGTGAAAAGTGTAGTGTGCTTTGCCATAGAGTCTGACATAATACGCGGTTTAAATTTAAAGATATTTAAAGAAATATGAAAATAGATCTTCTCACTTCGCTCCACTGGCAATCGAACCACAGAAAAAAGATTTTCTCACTTCGCTGGAATGGGAAAGACTTTTTTGAATCTCGTGAATCTTGAATTAAAATGGTTATTTTTTTAAGCTTTATTACCTTGAAGTAAAGAAGAAGTTTTTTTGAATTTTTTCCCGAAAAGAATGCTTTTTTCTGCGTTTTACAATCATGGAGTGACTCAAGGATGACAGCCTTCTGTAATCTACTCGCAAGATTTTTAGCAAACCTTTACGATATTAAAGTGTACAGTGTCGTGTGCCGTGCCATTGTGTCTGATTTAATACGCGGTTTAAATCTAAAGGTATTTTGTTAAAAATCTGAAAACAGATCTTCTCACTTCGCTCCACTGGCCATCGAACCACAGAAAAAAGATTTTCTCGCTTCGCTGGGATGGGAGACTTTGTTGAATCTCGTGAATCTTGAATTAAAATGGTTATTTTTTTAAGCTTTATTACTTGAAGTAAAGAAGAAGTTTTTTTGAATTTTTTTCCGAAAAGAATGCTTTTTTCTACGTTTTACAATCATGAAGTGACTCAAGGATGACAGCCTTCTGTAATCTACCCGCAAGATTTTTAGCACTCTGTTGACAGTATATTTTTTTCAATTAAAGAAAATGTAATTTTCAGTAGCATATAGGAAGTTTTATCTTCTACAATATCCACAAATACACTTAAGGGAATCAGCATTATTATCAAAGGTAGTGCCAATCGGTCAGTGTAGATATCATTCCATAATCCGTGATATTAGAAATATTTCGATCAAGATAACTCCTTAAAACACAGAAAATACTTAACAAAAATACTGATTAAATGGAAAATAAAAATAAATTTTTTTTAAGTTATGTTTTTTCGGGAAAAAGATCTACTCACTTCGCTCTAGTGAGCATCGAACCACAGATTAGATCTTATGCGGTTCGATTGTTAATAGGACAAAGTGAGTAGATCTTTATTCAATACAAATTGAATTTAAAAAATATATTCCGGGATTGGATAGAATAATTGGGGAATATTTTAAGTACTCAATTAATTTCAAACCTCTCGATTCGATGATGCGCTCCAATCAAGAAATTCATCATCAGAGATAGTTACCATCGACCAGCATAGGCATCATTCCCCAATCCGTGAAATTAAAAAGAAATATTATCGACAAGTTAACGTATTAGAAAACAAAAAATACTTAGCGGCATTACGTACCAAATAAAAATTAATTTTTGAAAAATGTTTGTAAATTAAGTTTTTTCTGAAAAAAGATGTACTCACTTCGCTCCACTGGGCATCCAACCACAAATTGAAAGTTATGTGGTTTGATTCCCAGTCGAGTGAAGTGAGCAGATCTTTTTTCAGAAAAAGTTTATTTTTAAAAATACATTTTTGTGATTGGACAGACTAGTTGGGGAATAACTGAAGTGCTCAATTAATTTTGAACCTCTCGAATGGATGATGCGCCCCAATGAAGAAATTATGCAAATTCTTTTTATTAGGACATTTCTGGTTCAGACTCAGAGCTCTCGTAGCTTCTCGATGACAATTCGCATAATAAGAGGCTCTTTCCAATGCCATTAAAATCGGCTCTTTGATTCTTGTATAGTCTCATCGATCCCAAACTCAAGGGTGGTTTTTTCTCGCTATAAACACAAGCCCAGCTCATTAGTTCTGACAATCCTCAACCTTTGTTCTCCTAACAATTGATCTCGTCAATATTTATTAGCAACGCCCCGTGGGTTTGTAACGAAGGCATCGATTATTGGCCAAAAATATTAATTTTTAAATTAGCATGTGCTTAGCAATCTGATTATGAAAAAATTTACTTTTTTAAAATAATTTTTTCTTTAACAAAAGATCTTCTCCTTCGCTCCACTAAATATCGAGCCACAGAACTTCCGATTGCTGGTCAAGTAAGTTTTCCTAAAGCTAATAGAGAGATCGAAAGAAAAATCCCTCTAGAGAAATACACGCATTATTTTGCCAGGTGTTACAAGTAAAATTTTGCAAGGAATCTGTATTATCATCAGAGAATAACAGAAATTCTTAAGGCCTTTAGAGAATAGATGGAGCTCTGAATTAAACAGTTTTTTAAATTAAAATTCTTCTAAAAAACTTCTGATCGCCGGATCCTTAAGCTACCAGTAATTTGCGCGTTTCCCTTAGCCTGAAAAAAGTTAAAATTTTTTGTTATACTCTAACGATAATACAGATTTCTTCAAAAATTTGACTTGTAACACCTCGCAATATAATGCGTGTATTTCTGAAAAAGGATTTTTCTTTCGATTTCTCAAGTAGCTTAAGGGAAAAGCACCCAACCAGTAATCGAAATTTGTGTTATTTGATTCCCAGCGGAGAGATGGAGAATATCTCATTTAAAAAAATGTAATTAACAAAAACTGTTTAGTTTATAGCTCTATCTAGTCTGTAAAGACGTTTAGAATTTATTTTATTCTCTGATCATACTACAGATTTCTTGAAAAATTAACTTTTTGTTTAAAATTAATATTTTTGTGTCAAAAAATCGTCTTTTTGGATTAAAAGTTCAATTTTTTCCAGAGATTTCTTTTTTGGAAAAAATATTCTTGTTTGCTGGAATATTCGACTAATTTCTTTGCAAAATTTGGTTAAAGCACTTTTTTGAGAATTAATCTCTTTGATTAAAAGTTTAACTATTTTGTTGAAAAAATATTTTTAAATTGAAAATTCAACTACTTGGGTAAAAGGTAAATTATATAGTCAAATTATGTTTTGTTGAAAATTTAATTATTTCGTAGAAAATTAAATTTTTGTTAGAATTTAATATTTTATAGTTGATGAATTTTCACCTAAGAACTAAAATAGATCTATCTGTAAAAAAATAAAAATGTTATACAATTTTCAGTTAAAAAATTGATGTTAAGCCAAAAAAAAGCAATTCAGATAAACAAAAATTTGCATTTTCATATTAAAAAATTAAGATTCTACTAAAAAAGATTAATTTTAAATTTAAAGCAGTAAATATTTGTAAAAAACATCAAATTTTCTGTTAAAAAGATTTCATATGCCTATTCAAGAAAAAAATATTAATTTTTAAACAAGAAGTAATTTTCTGCGAAAAACATTGAATTTTTATTTCAAAGAGCCCAATTTTAAACCAAAAAATATGAAATTTCTCTTAAGCAGATAACTGTTCATATTGAAAAAAATTTTTTTAAATACTTGAATTTTCATCCAAAAATTATTCCAGTTGACGTTTCAAGATGAAAGTATTAATTTAAAAAAAAAACGAAATTTCTGCAAATAAAATTGAATTTCCAATCCCAAAATACGCATTTGTATTAACCAGCATTTAAAAAAATATTTAATGAAAAATAACAAATTTTTGTTTTTTAAGTTGAACAGATGCAAAGTAAAAATTTTCCAATGGAATAATCTATTTTAAAGAAACAATGTCTTTTCTAGTATAAAAGATAACTTTGGAAAAAAATATTTATTTTTTCAACATTGCACTTGAATTTTGAAACTAAAAAGATAGATTTCTAAGGGAAAAGTGTAGTAGTTTATATTTAAATTAAAAAATACTATATTAATACAAAAAAAAAACAATTTTAAACGAATAGAATTTTCTCGTGCAAAATCATAGTCCCCTGGAGGCTTCAAATCAAATTCTGGATTTAAAATTTTTGAAGAACATACGTGGACGTGAAATTTTATTGTGCATCTTTTTCCTCATAGATAAAAAGTTGTGACTTTTTTAGTTATCGAAATAAAACCAAAAAACTGACTTTTTTGAAAAACTTGATTTTAATCTGTTTTTCACTTCAACTCGGGCTCAGTGCTTCAGTTTTTGAAATTTTTTAATGAAAATTTTAGGCAATGTGCTTTAAGATTTCCTTCGATTGTCAATATGATAGGAATTGAAAACCGTTGTTTTCAAAAATTATTATTAATTTTGTTCTCTAGCTCGGCGCGAATCGAACACTTGTAACTTCCAGCGTTTCGTTTAGCGAGGGAATTTTGAGCAGGCAAATA
>JAAAKG020132690.1:0-14426 GCA_010014905.2 Druon quercuslanigerum
TTATGAAGAGAAAAAGATGCGAAATTAAATTTCCACTTAGAATATATATTTTAAAAATTAAAATTCAAGACTTCATTCTCAGGAGCACAGGGGCCTCCCCACTTCAGCAAAATAATTCCATATTTCCTTTTTGCATCCGACGCCTCGATTGCAGAGAGAAGTGGCGTTCATAAAGAAGGAAAAAAATGATAAAATGAAGCAGATGGAAGAAGAGATTAGGGAGTGGAAGAAAACGGCGAACCAAATGCTTGAGAAGGTGGAGAGCAGGTCGGAAAGAGAATTAGTTGACAGGGGGAGGGCGAGAGGGTGGAGAACATGATAAAAGAGAAAGTGGGAGAGCGTAGGAATGAAACGGAGGCGAGAGCGGATATGGAAAGAATGGTAATGGAGTTAAGGATGGAGAGGAGAGAAAAGGCAGATAGGAGAAATAATATTGTCATAAGAGGATTAAAGTTAAAGAGTGGGGAACAGACCATAGGGTGGGTTAAAGGCAAGATATGGAAAGTTAGGATGGAGGGGAGAAAGGAGAATGAAGTGGCGGTTGTGGAATTAGAGAGCTGGGGAAAAAAATTAGGGTTAATGCGTAACAAAAATAGGATAAAAGACAAGAAGGTTTTTATCGATCAAGACTTGACGACGAAGGAAAAGTATGTGCAGAGACCACACGGCTAGGAAGGAGAGGAGTGAAGGGAGAGCGGCAAAGGTAGGGTATCAGAAAATAAAATAGGAGGAGAAAATGTGGTTATGGGATGAGGAGAAGGGGGTTTTGAAGGAAGTGCAGGATAATTTGTTTCGTAGGAAGTAGAGGGGTGGGAGTAAAGCAGGGCGAAGGAGTGTTAAAGGTGCTATAATGAAAGGTAGCAGGGGTGAAGAAGACAGATGAGGATTACTGGAGGTATATTCAGGAATTCAATGTAATAGGATTCATAGAGACGTGGGTAGAGAGTCAGGAATGAGATATTGAGGAGCCAAAGTTTCCAAGGGTCAGAGTAAAGAGAAAAGGAAGGGCGAGCGGGGGAATTATAACAGGGGTTAGGGATGGATTAGAGGAATAAGTCCATGAAGAGGGAGAGGGACAGAACGTGCAAATAAGGGCAGTGAAGATAGGAGGGGTAACATACAAGTTTGTGACTGTTGGCAATAAGGATAGGATGGAAAGGGTTAAAGAAAGGGTGAAAGGCATATTAGGAGAGAGGGATGAGGGTATGGTGGTGCGGGGTAAGGGGGTTTTAAATTCGAGGATAGGGGAAAAGAGATCTGTACCGGGAAGGGCAGAGCTGCGAAAGGAAATCGAAGGATAAGTTAATAAATAAAGAGGAGGAGATTCTAAGAGACTGGATGGAGGACAGAGGATGGTCTGAGGCGAATGATATGGTAAAAAGGGACGAAAAGGGAGAATACGCATAACGAATATGCAAGGGTGGAAGGAGGTGAAGAAATTCGCAGTGGAAGAGAGGGTGGAATCGGACCATTAACCATTAAGTTTGTGGATAAAGGATTCCGTTTGTTATAGGAAGGCAGGCTGGGGAAAGAGGGTTGTTCGGCGAGAGGATGTCATGACGAGAGAAGCAATAGAGAAGTATAAGGAGCAGTTGGGAATGTAAAAAGATGCAGAGAAAGGTGAAAAAGAAGTAAAGGAAGTAGAAGGAAGGAAATGCGAAAAGGGAGGAGTACGTATAAATAAGGAAGGAATTTAGGATAATGTGTGAGAAGAAAGAGCAGAAAAAGGGAAAAGAGCTGGAAGAGGAGTATGAAGGACGTGTGGAAGATAATTAATAGGTTTAGAAAACGTAGGGTGGGGATAAGTGAGAATATGGGGAGTAACGAATGCTGGGAATTTTTTTAATTTTTATTTCAGTGATGAAACTCACGGAAGTGAGATGAGGGGATTAGAAGAACAAGGGAGGTAGATGGAGAGGAGCTGAATGACGAGGAGATAGAAAGAAAGGTAAGGAAGTTGAAAAGGTCTGAGGCAGCAGGGATGGACGGGGTAGACAACGAAGCATAGCTTTTTTTGACACAAGAGGTAAGGGAGAGGCTTAAGGAAGTAGTGAGAAAAGTATGGCGGGGGGAGGGATTCCCAGAAGGTGGAGAGAGGGGGTGATCGTACAACATTATAAAAAAGGGGATAGGGAAAGGCAGGAAAATTATAGAGGAATTACGCTAATGAATACGGTGGACAAAATATACGCGATAGTGCTGGCAGATAGGCTGCGGAAGGATGTTGAGGAGAAAGGCATACTGCCGGAGACGCAGGCGGGCTTTAGGGAGGGAAGGAGTACCATTGACAATATTTACGTTTTGCAGCACGTGTTGGATTGAGAACTAGTCAAAAAGGGTGCCAAAGTGTACGCGTTTTATGTAGATCTAAAAGGCGCGTTTTCTTCGGTGGATAGGGGGAGGCTGTGGGAGGCAATAGGAGAGAGGGAACTTGAGAGAGGCCTAATCGATAGGGTGAGGGAGGTATATGAGGAGACGAAAGATAGGGTGAGAGGAGCGGAGGGACTCTCTAAAGGTTTCTGGATGGATAGGGGGTTGAGGCAGGGGTGCCCGCTTAGCCCAACGCGGCTAAGCGGGCTAGCGGCCAGAGTGGTAAAAGGAGTTAGGGTAGGAGGGGTAAGGATATGGTCACTCGCATATGCAGATGACATGGTGCTGCTAGCAAAGTGCGAAAAGGCTTTAAAGGAGATGATGAAAAGTTTGAAAAGATACTTGGACAAAAATAGGTTAAAGTTAAATGCGGATAAGTCGAAGTTTATGGTGTTCAGAAAAGGAGGGAGAGAGATAAGGGAGGACAGTGTAAGTGTAAGGGAAAAGCGGTATAGGAGGCGAAAGAGTTTGTGTACCTAGGCTTCCTGTTTCAGAGGAATGGGGTAGTGAGGTAGTGGGCTGGGAAAGAGGTTGTTTGCAGATAATTTTGTAAGGAAAATGATATGGTTTGATTCTCTAGTGATGAGTGTCTTATTTTACGGAGTATAACCTTTTTTCTCTAGAATGTCATATAGCATATCGATATTTTATTTAAAAAATTAGCGCTATGCGAA
Organism: Druon quercuslanigerum; assembly: GCA_010014905.2. Lineage (NCBI taxonomy): Eukaryota > Metazoa > Arthropoda > Insecta > Hymenoptera > Cynipidae > Druon > Druon quercuslanigerum. The sequence goes on from JAAAKG020132690.1 coordinate 3,045, forward strand.
TTGCGAACTAATTAATAACAAAATTTTCTTTTTTATCAGTTAATGAAAAATTGCAATGTTTTTTTCTGTACATTAAGAACCTGAAGGGGAAAATTTTCTATCTTCCTGAAACCTAAGCTTGTATCAAAGAAACCGGAAATGCTAAAGGTTTCCCAAAGGGCTGAAATTGCAGCTTGATTCATCTCCAACGATTAAATTATTTTAAAAATGACCTTATGCTTTTTTTTGGCGTTTTTACAAGTGCGCATTATGATTTTTTCAGTTTTACGCGATGTTGAACATTAAATGTTAAATATCTCCGAGAATATTTATGTCACGAAAAAAAGTTAGTTTTAGAATCAGTGCTTCAAAATACATGAGGATATACAGTAAAAATCAAATAAAAGTTAATTTTATAAAATAAATATTAAATAATTATAAATAATTTATGAAAAATAAAATGTATAAAACAGATTTAAAAGGTTTATGGGATATTGAAAATTAAATCTGAAATATCTCCGAAAATATTGTGCGAAAAAAGAAGGTTAGTTTTAGAATCAGCTACTGTATTATGTGTCAGTCATAAATTTTGAATTGAATCGTTAATTAACTCTGCTCAATGACGCATGCGTTTTTTCTCTTTTGTTAATAAATAAAATAATAACCATTTCGAAATAAACATGCAAAGTTTCCTGACACTTTTTTAACGATTCAAGATAAATGTATCACTAAAATGTAATACAGTAGCCTCCAGTTGAGAGCCACAGCGCCCTGTCCAGGCTAGATCTCTTGAAAGCAAAAAGAAATCTTCCGATGAAATGAAAACTTCTCTGTGGGTGCATTGTCATTAAAAAATTGTTATTCCTGAGAGAAAATCGTCTAGACTTTTCAATTCTTAATAAAAAAAATTATAATAATAATAATAATAATTTTGTGTCATAATTTTTTTGCATAATTTTTCCAAAAACTGTTACGAAATCTTTACTCCCCACTAATAAAATGTTTATTCTTTAAAAACTCTCTTGCTTAATTAATTATAACAATTAATTTAAATAAAATCCTCAATGGCCAGATTTGATTTAAACTAATTTTGTATTGATCATAGATCAAAGTTGTGTATAAGCTTAGCATTTAATTATAAATATATTGATCTTGCTATATACAAATAAGTGAGTGAAAAATGGATTAATGAGAATTGAAAGTGATTTGTCAATTGATTCATCAATTGATTCACGCTAAATTTGGAGAAATTATAGACAGAAACGATTTTTAATGAAATTTATGAAAGATCATAAGATATTTGTTCATTTATAAACATGAATTACAAACAATTATTTACAGCAGGTATTTATGATGGATTAAATCAGTTTTTCTCTACTGAATCAGCCAAAAAAATTACAGAAATGTCACTCAACAGATTGCGTCATCGAATGACAATTGATAATTATTTGAACAAATTTAATTAAAAAATGCACTGTCTGGTCATTTTTAGAGTTAAAAACTTGTTTTCATTCAACGTCATGAAGTGTAAATAACTAACACATGGCAATTATTGTTTTAAAATTTTTTATTATCCTAGATACTTTGAAGGAAATTATTGCGTTTATATAAGGTATTAGGAGCATGTTATTTAGTACTGGTTCTATGCTATCGACGTGGATCATTAATATAACCACCGGTTAATAACTAATTTGTAATTTTTTTGAAACATTGATAACGATCTACTATTTTTATTGACTACTATTTTTATTGATTATTTTTTGTTTACAACTGTATGAAGACAAAAACTTGCCTGTAAACTTATTAATTGCTATAAAAGTATTAAATTGTTATTGAGGTTTCTAAAAAAAGTATAAAAACTAGTTATTAGCAGCTGATTACATTGAAAAACCCAAGTTTTTTACTTGAGAAATATCCGAAAAATGCATTTGTTAATTAAGTTTGTTTAAACGATTATACATTGTTATCAATCGATACCACAAAATCATTACTAAATAACAGGCTGTTAATACCTACAGGGAACGCATTTTTTGCTTCAAAAGGATAATAACAATTTTTTGAAACAATTTTTGGCAACAATAAAAATGGTTGCTTGGCATGGAAGATCCTTAAGAGTTTATATTTTAGTTATTTACACATCCTTATGCTGACAAAACCAAGTTTCTAACTCTAAAAATAGTGCATTTGTTATGTAAGTTTGTTTAAAGAATCATAATTGTTATTCGATAACTAAATCTGAAAATTAATCACATTACTGTACAATTTTCGGCTGTTTCAATAGAAAAAAGTTGATCTATTTTATCGCAACACACGCTGTGAATAATAATTTACCAAACTTGTTTATAAAATAACAAATTACTTATTATCTTTTATAAATTTAGTTCAAAATGGTTTTTTGTCGTTAAATTGTTCAAATTTAGTGAAAATCACTGCCAATCCTTATAATTCCATTTTTATCCGCTTATTATTCCTTTAAAATAATATCAATAATTTTTTTAATAATAGATAATATATTAGGAAACTTTTCTGGATATTTCTCAGAAACCGGTACTCCTTCTAAAGATTTTTTAAATATTTTTTTTAATAAATAAAAAATAAACTTTTTTTAAAATCGCCCTAACAGATTTATAGGAAATCTTATTAGCTTCAATTAAGATGAAAGAAACCTAAAATCAGGTTACTAAACGCTTCTGAATATCAATTTATCAGCGCAGATATTATTTTCGCTCTACCGTGGGGCGGGTAGCGAATTACCAATCTGACAACAGTATTGAAGTATGATCCAGCTACGGTCACACGCAGGCGGACACGTGCCTGCACAATCGTGAATTATTATGCGGTGTTGCCGTGTTTTCGCTGAGCTATTCATGCACCTAGTGCTGGACATAATTCTCTATTCGCCCGGGCCCTTCACATCACTGTAATCGTAATGTGATACCAACTTTCGTTGCTATAAATGCAAACTCTAAAGGCCCCTAAAAAATGTTCTTGTTGCCCTCTACTCTAAAGACAGCACTGCTTGCACCACTTGGTCCATGGGTTACTTCATTTACCTAATGTTGAAGACCTGCAGAACTCCCAATGATGAAATATATTGAAAGTATAATTACCGAAAGAGAACATTTCCGAAAAATTAAATTCTTTGAAATTTCAAATTAACGGAGATAAATGAAAGTACTGGAAATATTTATTAACAAAATTTAAAGATTCCGAAAGAGGAAATTAATGAAACTAGAAAAGTTGAGAAAGGACCCCGCAGCAAACGTACATGAAATGGCTTTCGGTCGATTTTGATTAAACTTCATAAAATTGTAGTTCTCAACGTCTCGATCAAAAGTGTTATGGAGCACAAAGTCCGAAAATCGACATTTTTCGAGTTATAGAGGGTTAAACATCCAACCCTTCTAAGAAACATTACCAAATATCTTGAAAACTGCAGCTCTGCGAAAAAAATGTTCCCCATGAAAGTTATTGGGCTGTAACGGGGACATGCAAAGAAAGTGATGGCCTTAAGATACAGGTCATTTTTCAAGGTCATTTAATGTGAACTTGTCATTTTTTGCTAATATTCAGCCAATAAAGACAAGATATGAAGAGGAAATCCATATAGAACCCATAAAGGCAAGAAATGAGAATGACTTAGTCAATAGCCAGCCAAGAAAGGAAAATCATGAGAAGGATGTTTTCAATATCTAGCCAATTAAGGCAATAACAAAGTGAGATTTAGTCATTATCTAGTCCATGAAGGCAAGTCATGAGCGAGACCTGGTCAGTATCCGGTCAATGAAGGCAAGATATGACCAGGATGTTGTCAATATCTAGCCAATGAAGGCAAGACATGAGCGAGATTTAGTCATTATCAAACCAATGAAGGTAAGATTTGTCCAGGATGTTGTCAGTATCTAGCCAATGAAGGCATGAAATGAGTGAGATTTAGGCATTATCTAGTCAATGAAGGCAAGACATGAGCAGGATGTTGTCAATTACTAGGCAATGAAGGCAAGATATAAGCGAGATTTAGTCATTATCTAGCCAATGAAGGTAAGATTTGTCCAGGTTGTTGTCAGTATCTAGCCAATGAAGGCATGAAATGAGCTTGATTTAGGCAATATCCGGCCAATGAAGGCAAGACATGAGCGAGATTTAGTCATTATCTAGTCAATGAAGGCAAGATATGAGCAAGACTGAGCCAATATTCGACCAATAAAGGTAAGTTATGACCAGGATGTTGTCAAATACTAGCCAATGGAGGCAAGACATGAGCGAGATTTAGTCGTTATCTAGCCAATGAAGGCAAGAGATGACCAGGATGTCGTCGATTCTAGCCAATGAAGGCAACTTCTGGTAACTGAATATCTCTTGCTGGTAATCGATTTCCTGTGTCATTTATGGTCTGAATCAGTCATTGTGATGGAAAGCGAATTCTTTCTTGATGCTGAGCATTCCCCAAGAACCATAATACACTGCTTATATGTGTACAAGTTCCAAGCATTCGAGCACCTAACTAGCATGTACAATAATATCCTCCTATAGGAGTAAGTTCCTCATCGTCAGCCATACCATCGTCCATGTCATTATCACCGTTCGGACTATAAGCAATTCAGAGTTGATGCTTAGACGCGTTTCGAAATCGAGAAAAAAACTCTGATTCTTATAAATCCTGGCTGTGGTACTCGATTATCCCCTTGTAGCATCTCAATGTGGAATTCTTCGTCACTGTCTCTTTGCAGTTTGTCTTGCACGTAAGAAGGTGCAAGTTTAACTTGATAAACCCCAACTTTGAATTCTTTTAAGAATTCAAGTGTGAGGACTGGGAAATCTAATAATTGGCCCGCATCTAATTGAACCCATCGTTGGGCGCTCCTTGTCTTAAGGTTTTATACCTCAACCAGCGCTTGCACGACATTCGGTTCCTTAGATTTGTCAAGTCATTCATAGGTCATTTGGGCATCAGCTCCTTCCATGAAAATGAATGGATGGTATCTGTTAATTATAGCTCCAGCTATCCGACAAAAATCGCGTAGGTTAGGAACGTGTTGTATCTGTACTTGTTGATGAAAGAATTTGAAAATTAATTTGATGCGTCCGTTCCTACCTTCGACGATCTATCTAGACTTCGTCACTAGACGCGATTCGTTAGCATCTTCTGTACCCAAAGGCGCCAAAGTATCCCCTATCAACCATGACAATATCGTCTTCTTGGAACCACCTTATTATTCTGTCAGCGTCTATTGCGAATTCATGTTTTAATATAGCAGCATCATTATTACGGCTGTCAGAAAAGTACGGTCGTTGAATGTCGAGAATGTAACCATCAGATGCAACTATTAATACAGGTTTGACTAAGTGCCGTCCTTTGTGAACACAATATGACTGTCGCAGAGCCCTGAAGTTGCTGCTCTTATGAGTGTAAAAGTATGAGCCATCAATACACGCAATAACTCGAGGATTTTGTGGTTCCGGATTATATAATTGATTAGCGAAATCAGTAAAATGCCTGGCAATATAACCTTCTCTTAAAATTGCGTCAAATCCGATGTTCTTAGGTACGAAACGTTGCATTAAGGATTTTCTGACAGTGGCGATGGCTCCACTAACTGGCTGTCTACTTGGATATTGGAACATGACCTTGAGAAAAGCATCCGATAGACTTTGACGCAGATTATATAAAAACATCAGCAAATTTCTCTTTTCCACATAATTGTAACCACCTTCTCGGGGCACTCTATATTCAAATTCAGTGCCAAGCAGGCTATTTTCGACAACAAGTCTAGTCTGACTTAAAACTACGTTACGAAGACCTTGCAAAAATGCTAACAGCAGTGGGCCTCTAATTACGTATGGCCTGTTAATGAAACGTAAGCCCTGTAAAAGTGGCTGAAGAATTCAACCGTCATCATTTTAATGATGCGGATATGATCTTACGTTTTCCGGGATGTAAATATTACATAAAATTAAAACATTTAATTTGCATTGGACTAATAATCTTTGTGTATTATCAGCGGAATTGCAGAGAAGGCAAGTGTTACTTATAGTCTGCGTTAAGACATTCAGTCTTAAACATGTGGGATGCTCCACCATAACAGCGATTTCGTTACAAATCGATCGATTGCAATTAGAGCATATCTTTGTCAGATGTGTAACTTCTAATGGCGGTTTCCGTAATCCATCTCATCTGCGAATAGCGATTTTTCTTTTGCCAGCATTCCCATCTCCGTCGATTCGAGTCATGAGACGAGGAGCAAACCTTCCGTCACCTAACGTAACACCGTAAGAGATTTCTAAATGCCATTATGATTAAAGATTTACAATTATAGAATGCAAGTACTTAATAAGGAATTGCTTTCATATACACACTCTACTAATACTATACAAAAAAAAATTAGACATGTAAAAAAGTAACATGAGTAAAAAAGAAAATAAAACAAAATGACAAAATCACATGTAGCCATCTGCCTCGCAGTATCGTGAATGTGTACGCAGAAAGCAATCGCCAATTAAAAGAAACAAAATAACAGCCAAAACAAGTGTACCATACTGGCCCGCTGTAACGGGAATATGTACTCAGAAACAAATCACCCGTCCTTTGTGAACACAAAATGACTCGCACAAAAATTATAGCAGAGTTCTCAAGTTATTGTTCTTATGATTATAAAAGTACTAATGGGGCTTACCACACCTGCGCGCTGCGCGCGCCAAAGCCCATTTTCTATTATTTTATTCTTTGTTTTCTTTTTCGAGGGAGGGGGGGGGGTGGATCAAGATGGGCGTAAATTACGTGGGAGTCAAGAAGGATATGTCTTGAAAACATCCTTCTCATGATTTTCCATCAATGGCTGGCTATTGACTAACTCATTCTCATTTCTTGCCTTTATGGGTTCTATATTGATTTCCTCTTCATATCTTGTCTTTATTGGCTGAATATTAGCAATAAATGACAAGCTCACCTTGAATGACATTCAAAAATGACCTGTGTCTTAAGGCCATGACTTTCATTGCATTTCCCCGTTAGAGCCCAATAACTTTCATAGGGAACATTTTTTTCGCAGAGCTGCAGTTTTTAGGACATTTGGTAATGTTTCTTAAAAGGGTAGGATGTTTAACCCTCTATAACTCGTAAAACTGTCCATTATCGGACTTTGTGCCCCATAAAACTTTTGATCGAGACATTGAAAACTACAATTTTATGAAGCTTAATCAAAATCGACAGAAAGCCATTTCATGTACATTTGCTGCAGGGTCCTTTATATTTCTGCTCTCGCATTTTTTCTGTGGGAAACTATTGACACTAATTATTTCTGCAACATTAAAATTTATATTATTATTATAAAAAATGGGCTTATAAATAACATTTCATATATAAAAAGATGCCTACCACAAAATGCGAGGCGTCGCACGTACACGCCTCTCACAAAACGCGACGCAAATGCACCACACCTAACAGGCACCGCGTGCCTCGTATGCCGCACGAGTAACGTGCTTCGCAAGATTCTTGTCTGGGAAGCTGCCAGGTACCTGCCGAATGTATTAGTCCACAGGACGGACTTAAGTATAGTGTTGCCTTAATAATATTTGCGTCACTATCTCGAAGGTCGCTCTGTAAAACGACCTAAGAGCTCAGTTCCTTCGTACACTCCATGGATAAAGATGTCTTATGTACTTTGTATCCATGTATTAATCCAAGTGCGAATAAATAACTCTAGCAATTTAATTGAAATAATTCGATGGTCATGACGTTTATTACAGAATTTTGACAAGTATTTAACGCCGAATTGCATTTCTATTAGATTATTACATGTACATCAATTTGGTTCTTATTTTTACTTTGTGGAATTTGTTTTACAATTTTTCTGCACCCCTCCCGCCAGTTTTGTTTGAATGCTTGAGAACAGTACCTCATAACTTGTGCCAAATTGGCTAATATTTAGGGGTGACGCAAAGACCATGAAGATACCCATTTATTAAACATGGAAAAAGTCATCTTTTTGTAAATATGATATTTAAACTCAATGATATATTGCGTATATTGTTCTGAATTCATCATAGAATAAGAAGTATTTTAAAATAAGATTTTAAGTGACAAATTTGAATTTTACACACTATTGAAAAACAATAATTCGGAAATTAAGAATGCCTAGTGGTTTCTTAACTGACTTGCAATTGTTTCAAAAATTGTTTTTAAAAAAATTCGAAAAAAGGATATAGAAATATTTTTAGGTACAGGGCTTGTTTGCTTCTTCTTTTTCATTCATAATGTGTCCCCTAATGGGTTTACATGACTTCCATTCCTTACAATCTTTCCTTACAATCGTATCCTTACTATTTACAATTATTTACAACTATTTGCATAAAATCTTATATCTAAATTCTTGTTTCTATTTCCCAAGATAACGGAATTTTGGACTTGTTAGCGAGAACGATAGAGTGATAGCGCGACCACATCCTAATCTACTTATGATATTACATAACTACTATTTACGATCTTTACGCTTCCAATATAAGCAACTTCCGTTTCCTTCTTCTTTGACTTTTCTTGCACCTTCATTTTGCCATTTTTTCACATGCATTTTTTCGTATTTGCTCCTCTAGCACCCTCCAACTTCTTCATGCACTCTTCCGCTAATCCATCCTTATCTAGAATCTTTACCGCATTCTCTTGCCAGCTTCCATTATCTTCCATTCTTCTTCTACATCCTCCCCATACATGCTCCCATGTATCCTCTCCCCATTCATAGATACTGCACCTTCTTTTCTGTTTCTTTTCGCAATACATTCCTTTCCTTCCCTCGTTTCCCAATCTAAATGTTGCTATTCTGGTCCCCCTTCTCTCTTCCATTTCTTTTTCTAAATACTTTGGTATTCCTTCCTTTTTTATCTTATACTATTTATTATATTTTTATGCCTCAATCATCTCCCATCTTTCTATTGATTGTCCTTCCCTCTCACTTTGTCCAATTCTTCATAGTTTACTCCAGTCCCATCTGCGATATATCTATCTGTCAGAGATGTAAACCAATGTCAGAGAAGTGAACCAAGCTTAAGGCGTAGCCGCCTCTTCTGTGAACGATAATAAACCAGTCTTTGTTCAGCCTTACTTGTGATTACTCGTTTCGACCCTACCTCAATTAGAACTAACATGGCGCTTGTTCAGCCTTACTTGTGAGTACTAGCTTCGACTCTACCTCAATTCAAATTAACATGGCGCAGTCGGCACAGAATCGTGTTAATTACTTCTGAAATAGCACAAGTGGAGGTGACAGTAAATTAAAAATTTAAGGACTCAAATTTCTAAATTGCTAAAAATAAGGATGGACCTTTTGAGAACTACCTCGTGGCCTCTGAAATTAATAAAAAGGGGGAAAAATCCAGATGGACAACTCCTACACTACATTGGTGAAGAAATTTTAAAATTTATACTACTCTTACTTTCACTAAAGAGAAGAACGACAAACTTTCAGTACTTCTGTAAAAGTTTGAAGCACATTTTATGCCAAAAGAAACACTCAGTTATAAGCGATACAAATTCTTCTCGTACCAACAACAACAAGGAGTAACATCGGAACAGTTTTTTATGGAATTAAAAAAACGTGGAATGAAATGCAAACTCGAAAAACTGCAGGACAGTTTGTTAAAAACAATGATAACCTGTGGTGTAAATAAGATGGAAATTAGAGAAAAACTACTACACAATAACAATCTGACCAGGTATTCTTATGTTATCGATTAATAATTATGTATGAGAAAAAAGTTCGAAAAGCTTTAATAAACCGCCAAAATATGTAAAATTCGAATCTTTCACTTATGTGGTTTTCTTTGTTTATGACTGATCCTTATTCTCTGATGAATTTCTAACCATATATACTGAAGCATAGAATCCTTGGTAACGTCTCAATTCGTTCAAATATTAAATTCACAAAAAGCTGACTTTGTCCCATGTTAAATCAACGGAAAATTTTAAGGTCTTTGCGCTACCCCCAAATATTAACCAATTTAAATCAAATTTGAACAAAGCTTGAATATGAGAGCAAAGAAATTCGAAATGTGAAAAACAAGTGCCACTCTAATTGCACATGTAATGCCATCTATTTTTTCACACAGTGGTTATCAAGCGGATACATCCACTTACACACACACACGCACACACACACACACACACACACACACACACACACATATTGTACTTAATTGTTTGTAAATTGTTTCTCGATAAAGTTTTTTTTTGCTTCTCCTGTAAAATTATATTAATTTGACTTATGGCCGTTTGACTAACCCTGCTTTCTTTACATAATTTATCTGTCTTCAACTTTAAGGAATGCAGGGTTATCCACTAAAGGCTGCTGAACCTCGGGGAATACCCTTAAATGAAACATTGTTACCAGCCCATTTAAAAAAATTAGGGTACGTTACACGTCTCCTTGGTAAATGGCACACAGGTTATTATACTGAAGAACATACACCTGCTAATCGAGGATTTGATTCGTTTTTTGGATATTATAATGGCATGATTCAGTATTTTAATCACACATACATTCAAGATAAAATTGTAAGTTTCATTAAAAATAGAAAATAATGTTAGGAATTTTAGTAAAATTCATGCTATTTTATTGAATTAATCATGAATAATTATTGAAATTTGCTTTCCCTTTTAGAGGAACTTTGATGATTTAGATTTTAGAAGAACAGCATTTAATCATAAAAAAATCATATTAAAAATAAAAAACTTAGAATACACTGTCCTTATTAATTTATAGAACAGAACTGGATACGATTTACATCGAGATGTTCCGAATCACTTAAATGTTGATTATACTCCTGGATATTTGACGGACATTTTATCAGATCAGGCTGAAGAAATAATTAATAAACATGATCCTGAAACTCCTTTATTCCTTGAAATTGCCCACCTTGCGCCACATTGTAGCGATGCAGTAGATCCACTCGAAGTTAGAGATATGAAAGAAGTTGACTCAACATTTGGATACATTCAAAATCTCAAACGAAGAAAATTTGCAGGTGAGAAACAATTGTGGGTTACATATCTCTTGCAATTACCGTACAAACATTATGGCATTCGCCTTCAATTTAACTAATATTACTGAGCTTATATTCTTATAAGTTAAACTTAAGTTATGTATAAGCCTCTGAGTTATATATATTATATATAACTTGTATTCACATAAAATAAAATTCATTCAGAAGCAATAAGTTTCAATCAAGCTCTATCAATTACAATCACTTTGAAATCACGTGAGATATTATGTAGTCACGTAATATCAGTTCGAACCTACCACTACACTCAACTTTCCTAACCCGGCTAGTCTCTCCAAAACTCAGATAGCATCTATAATCTCTGAGCTTCGCCGTATTCTAAACTCTTATGAATCAGCCCTGCTATCCCGGGTA
>JAAAKG020132691.1:0-14425 GCA_010014905.2 Druon quercuslanigerum
GTGACTATAACATATATTTCGATCATCAAAATCGGTTAAGTAGTTTTCGAGAAAAATGACTTTTTTGATTTTTCTTTCCTTTGTCCATAACTCCCCTAAAAATAAAATTTTTATGTTATCCTTTGTAGGAATTTTATGTCACATCAATGTCTATCTTTAGTGGTAATATGAACTTGATACGTGCGGGGGAAACTTTTGCATGCTTACCCCCCTAGGTCCTTTTTTCTGAAACATTGTTTTTAATAAATTCGACGTCTGCTGTGGAGCATAATTAATGAATTCATTAATTAACTAATTAATTAAATTGATTTTTCAATTGAATCTCTCAGAGGGAACTACATCGATATATAAAAATAATGAATAATGAAAATCGTTTGTAAAAAGTAAGCGCCTTAAAATGTGCGAAGATTTTTTGCAACATTTTTGACTAAATTCCACGTCTGCTGTGTAGAATAATTTCTATTCTATATCTCGATACTTGAAGGACGATAGTTTTCTAATGTCTGCAAAAATCTGCAGATATTGTTATTTTCAATAAGAAATTTATGCGATTAATATTAGTGGCCTATGAAGCCTGAATAGTTTATACAATACTTATCTTATTTATACGAGTCTACGTAATGCCAGATTTCCATATGTTTTTTTTAACGTTACAGAATAACAAAACATGTAAGTATTTCAATAAATAATTTCTTTTACTTAAAAAATTATTATCAACCATTATCAGCGAGTTCACGGCGGCACCATTGTATCACTTTCCACACTTTTCCTATTTCGAGACCATATAAGACATGTCAATAAACAATTACAAAATAAAGAACACCAGTCGCATTTTTATTTTAATTTAAAATTGCCGCCAAGAGGAGTGCAACTTTATCGGCAGGGCATGCTCGGGTAGTACAATCAAGTACCTTTGTGCGATCAGCGCCAAACAGCTGTGAGTCGCCTTGGTGCTTTTTTCATGTGCTTTTCTTAACCACTTGACTCTCCATTTTTTAGCAATTACTCGATTTTTTTCAAAAAGCTGACAGCAAGCGCTTATCCTACACAACAGTGAAGCCCCTTTCGGCGACAGGAGAATGATAAGAGAGCATTTTTAAAACCTCAAAACCGAATTATCATCGACTGCTCGTAAATATTGAGTATCTTAAGTCAGATACTTTGAATTTTGTTAGCCTAAAAACTAAATAATTTCAAATTGAAATATCTGGGTGTCCCGCCTGTGGAAAAGTTTCGTGGAAGTCTTGAATTTTGCTGAAGCGAGAATAGTGTTTCTCAAGCCTGTCTATTCACGCAATACTAGCATGGCCCTACACTCGCGCTATCTAGTTTTGGCTAAGTGTTTGATTATAACCTTTCGATTGTCTAGTACCAGTCTTGACACTATCCAAACATTTAGTGTCCAGATTGTAGTAAGTTTCTAAAAAACAGTTGAGTAAACTAATTGGGAAAAATGTTAAAAAATAAATAAAAAATTCCATTGATTTCCGTAAAATTGGAGTGAATTTAAAGGGATTTATGATTAAAGAGAAAAATTCGATAATATTCATAAAAATTCAAGGTGATTAAAAAAATCAAATGAATTAAAAGAAATTTAAAATAACTTAATTAAATTCAGTAACTTTGAAATAAGATCAGAAGAATTCAAGGGAATTCTAAGAATTTGATGATATGACGAAGAATGCAAGGTAAGTTTAACAGACTTTAGGCTCAATTAAATACAAAATTTTGAAAATACAAAAAAAAAACACTGAATAAGTAAAATTGAGTGAATTTAGAAGGATTCACGTGAGTTAAAAAATTCAAGTGAATTCCAAAGAATTTAAAAAAATTAATGGTGAATTCCGCGAAAATTGCTAATACCTTCAAATCTTTTAAATACTACTTATTTCTAACACAATGCAAGATAAATTCAAAAGAATTCAAATAAATTGGAACAATTTTAAGATTAAAAAACATTTTCATTAATGACAATACATTTCATTGGAATTTAGAGAATTTAAAAGAAATGAGAAGAGATAGATAAAATTCATAAATAATCAACCTGAATTTAAAAAGAAATCAATTGCATTGAAAATAATTTGAGAGCATGGCAACATTAATTGAATTTAGTTGAATTATGTGGATTTAGAATTAAAATTTTTTTTAAAGAATTTAGGATAAATTACTAAGAATTCAGGGCGAATTACAAATTAATTGTAAAAAATATTTGAAAATCTCTTGAAATCTTTAAAATTCTAAGAAATCACCCATGCCCGGTGAAAAATTCTTTGATATCCATTAATATATTAATATCTCTTGAAATTAATAAAATCCCTGGAAAACCCTTGAAATTGTTTAAAACTCTTAAAAATGCATTGAAATGTTTTAAAATACCCTAACATATTTCAGTATTGGAAAGCCTTCAAATTACTGAAATATAGGAAAATTTTTTGGGAATCTTTTTTAATTTCTTTGCATACTTCGAAGCCTTTCATATCTTTGTATATCCTCTAGTATTTCAGATCGTTTTAAGTCGCATTACATTACTGAAATCAAGAAAAAACTTCTTTGTAATCTTTTAAAATAATCCAAATTGTTTAAAATCATTTACACTTCTCTGCAATTGTTTAAAGCTCTTGAAAATGCCAACGAAATTGAAAAAATACGTTAAATTATTTTAAATCCTTAAATCATTTCAGCAATTGCTCCCCAGGATTAATTAAATTCAAACTTTTAAAAATTAAAAAAAATCTATTGGATTAAGTAGAAAAGAGTAAATTTATAGAAATTCAAGTGAATTAAAAGAATTCCAGCGAATACATAAAATATAAGAGAATTCCAAAGAATTCAGGTTAAATTCCAAACTGAATTAATTAAATTAATTAAAAAATCCCCTGGAATCTATTAAAATTCCGTAAAATAATTTAAATTTCCTTAAGATGCCTTAGAGGTTTTAAAAATATCCTAAAATCTTAAAAATTCCTTAAAATTATTGAAATCAAAAAAAAAAAAATTCTCGGAACCTTTATAAATAATCTTAAATATTTCAAGGAATGCAAGATAATTCGAAAGAAATTAATCAATGAAGTGTCCAATGTTCTCTTTTCATTTGAAAAAGTTGTTGTGAGGCAGTCCTTATTTTTTTTCTTAGTTACTTCTCCTAGAAATTCCGACTTTCTTATTTTCAATTATGTATTTACACATTAGCCACTATTACCCTTAAAAAATTGTTTATCCTTTATTCAAATAAATGTAATAAATTGAAATTCGTATCCGACAAAATTGAAAAAAGAAATTAACTTTTAGATTCCTCAGTGTTTTAAGGGCCCTGGCAATCGAGAAACAAGATTCAGGGCAAACGGTGAAGCCATTCTATGTGATTTTTTGTATAAATACTCTAAGGAGTACAAAGACCCTCCACAGAAAAAACTGGGGATTAATTCATGTTGTGGCTCAAATGAACGTCGGTGTCCTTAGGAACTTGAACTCCAATAGATGCGTAGAGAGACCATAGAGATATTACAGATAGAGTAGGCATGTCTGTAAGTTAGAGTGTCCACTGAATGAAAAGAGAGAGAATCGAATTGGTATATTGGTCTCTCTCTTTCACGGCGAATTGCGCATGCGTTATTTGATTACATTAGTGTACATATGTATGAACAACTGCGAGAAAGCTGTGGAGTCATGCTCCAGTAGACAAAGACAGCAATGCTAAATTCATCGTCTCTCTCTTTCTAACGAGCGAACATTCCCACTTACAGGCGGCCTATGGCACGCCTACTCTATCTGTAATATCTCTATATGAGAGACCGAAATGGGTTCGTTTAAAGCACACCAGGGTTGGGATCGTATAATACTCTAGTTAATATAGTGGTTTTCTAGGCGTATATTGCTACGTATATTACGTCCCTAGTTTTCTACGCGGATTGACGTAAATTACATCTGAACAGAAACAGAATAGCGCATGCGCCGCATCTATCAATATCTTAACCTAACCTCGAATTTATTGTGATATTATATCTACTATTATATCTAAAATATTTTCAAAATAAATGCCTTTTTTAAATAAAAAACCATAAAACTCGTCCAGAATGATTTATAAAAACGTATTTTCTACTTTCTACGTGGCCAGTTACATTTTTAGTCTACAAAATTTTTGTACAAAATTATGAATTTAAAAAAATGTGATGAAGAAAGTGTAATTATTATAAAAAGTAATTAATTAACTTTTAATAAAAATGTGAGGGGTTGGATCGAGGTACATATATAATAATAAAAAGATTCCATTTAATCAATAATATTAATTATTGAAAGAATGAATAATTATTTACATACCTGTGGCTTTTCAATCGATTTAAACTGGTATTTTTCAAAATCTTAATGCAAAACAAACATTTTGTCACCGTTTTCGATTCTTCTTTTATCATGGAATTGCACTATGCTGTTGAGTATTTTTCCCCTTCCCAGGCATAATTATTTTCTGATTTTAAATACTCCTTAATAATCACATTTGTTAATAATTAAATAAATAATCAAATTTAAAAGGTGAGGTTATGTAACATTCGTCACGTGTCATGTGTGTGATTTCACTAGTCGGCCATCTTGGAAACGTATCTTACTGGGTTTTCTACGGTTTTCGACGTATATTGCGTAGAAAACGTATAATACGTCAGAAATTACAGAATTACGAGTAACTAACCAAGCCTAGAACGCACTTGAAAAGAAGAGCATGAAGGCGAATTCACAAACCAAATGCTTGCGAAGTCCGGCTGGCATGGGCGGGATTTTTGAAATGATTATTCTAAATATACCCAATTGGCTTATAGTAATAAATAATATTTAACAATTATTTATTTGTCATTATTTATCACTTTTATCAACAAATTCATTGAATATCCTGGAATTGAGAAGGGAGTTATTTATATTGCATTAGAAGGCTTTTGCAGTTTTCATCCTTTTTAAATTAGAATACAGAAAAAATAATTATATTTGATTGCATTTACAACATTTTTTTAGTGTCTTTGGAACAATGACATTGTTCAATAATGATTTATCTACGCATTACATTGGTGATAGAAAATATTCATTTATACAGTAAGGACGTTTAATTTGTAGTAATCGGAAATATGACAATTATAACTTTAGCATACAATGCAGCCCGTTGTGCACCTGTGTAATGCAAGAAAGTATTACATAGGCGATTTTAATTCGGTTTTTAAATCTGTATAATGTGTACTGTAAGTTTAAAATTTTAAAAATCTTTAAAACCTTTTTAAAATCCTGTTTTGAAATCTTTGAAACCCTTTAAACCTTTAAAAGCTTTATGAAATTGTTATGTGATATTTGAATTCTGATAGACACGCCTTTGTAAAATGTTCAGAATGCTTTTAAATATTTAAAAATTCTTGAAACATTTGGAAATATTTAGTGTGTCTATCATAATGTATCTTTAGTGTAATCTGGTGTAGAATAAAAAAAGCCGAGTGGTGAAACTCTTGGCCATGGCTCATTCTAATTCTGAAACTGAGTTAACATTGAAGATTTGAGTTAATAGTTTTTATAATTTTTGAGGTAAATATCACAAAAAATGTATATATTAACATTCTATATTAGCGGAGACAAAATAAAAAACTTATAGAATTATTCACAATATTAAAAACTGTTAATTTCAATCTATAAAATAATTGGTAAAGTCTACAAAAATTGCCTAGAAATTTCTGTATTTATTCTGTAATGAATAAAAGATACATTCTATCATGATTAATAAAAAAATGTAGTACCAAGATTTATTTTAAATGAGATGTTTCTGTTTTATAATACACTAAAAGATTTAATTTTAATTAAATTCAAAGAGACTCTAAGGTTAAAAAAGAAGTCAAGGTGAACTCCAGGTTTTTAAGGTCGCTGGACACCCAGTTTATAGGAATAATTCGCCGCTTCTTATATTTATTAATATTTATTTTTATAAACATAAAACTTACATTTTTTTTTGCAGTGGAAAAGACAAAAATTCTAAATAAGAAAATATTAAGAATTGAATTAACCTTACGATATATTACATAGATTTTGACACTTCTCAAACGACAAATATCACTCATGTACCGCCACATAAGTGAAAACCAAACCCCAATATAAAAAAAACACGTAATGCACGTCCCAACAGTATTTGTGAGCACTTTTTAATGTTGTGTTATACTTTTATTAAATTCATAACTAATTATTTATTTGAAATGTGCGTTGAACCCTGTGGGTCAACCTTCTTTCATAATTAGGTTATACGTCCTTGCGCAGGTCTTCTGAGTTTCAGAGCCTTTGACCAATCAGCGCAAGATCTCGAAAGCGGGAGATTTGAATACCGAATTAAAATCACCTATGTAATACTTTTTGCATTACACTGGCGCACAACGGGCTGCACAACGACCCTACTTCGATTCTAATAATTAATTTGTACTTTGAGAAAGTAACAACTAAGTGAAGATTTTTTCTTTCAAGAAAAGAAAGAAGTTCAAAAGGGTTGCTTACTCCTTTTGTAATAAATAATTATTATTGATAATTACCTATTTTTGAATGTGAGCATAAAGAATAAAGTTACCGACCGATGAGCAGTATTCCCAATCTTGAGAACTTTTTGAACTACGCTTGCGTCGCGCCAACAACCCCATTAGTTAGTACTAGGGCAGCTGATTTTAAACTATATAAATATTAAATTTGAATATTTATGATAATTAATTGTTTGAATAAATGCGTCCAAAGTAATTTCTTAATCCTAAATTAGAATTAAGAAGTAACGGCTGAAAAAATAATTCTTTTTGCTGAAAATTCAATGATTCTAATCGAAAATTCATCATTTTAGTTGTAAATTTATCTTTTTGGATTAAAACTCAACTATGTCAAATGTTCAAATATTTTAGTTGAAAATTTATCTCCTTTTGAGAATAATTTTTTAATCTAACATTTTATTTTCTAAACTTACAAATTTATCTGTATAAATTTTGGTTGACAATTAATCTTTTTTAATTTAAATGCATGTATTCGATTAAAAATTATTTTTTATTTAATCGGCAGCTGGAGACAAGGAGACCTTTCAAGAATCCTATGTTATAAATAAAGTTATATTTTTCTACCTGCAACACATTTATTCCTTTTTAATTAAATTAATAATTTAAAACAGAATTGTTTAGGAATATGTAGCTTTTCTCTGTTCTATTTAATAAAATCTGAAAAGATTTCAATTTTCTTAATTAACAGGAGTTATGAAATTCAATTATATTATTCTAACGGTCTATTTGGAATTAAGGTTGTACACTAAGAACAATCAATTTCAAAAGTTGCCTATCTTTAAAAGGAATTAAAAAATCGACAGAAAAAGATCTATTTTTACTTTCTGTAAATATTGATGAAGGTTTAGAATCACACTTCAGAAAAAAATTCAGGTTAAAAGTGTTTCTTTAACAGTAGTTATTTAAAGGTTTAGTTATTTCTTTCTTCTTAGGGAAAAGTTACAATTTTTACTTAATCCTGATGATCAAGGCCTCATTTTAATCTTCGAAGGATTCGCTAAATTTCTATTTGGGTTGATTTTATTTTAAAAAAAGTTTAGAAATCATACAGCTATTATTGTAAAAAACAATTATAGTTTAAATTTTAATTAACACCACCCAAATATAATTGTAGAGAAGCCTTCAACGAATAAAATGAGGCCCTGATCATTGCCAATGATTAAGAATTTTAACGTTTCCCTAAAGAGAAAGCAAAATTTAAAACTTTAAATAACTACTGTCAAATAACCAATTTCAACCTGAATTATTTTTTCTAAAGTAAGTATCAAAAATAGATCTATTTTCTTTAATTTTATAAATCATTTTAAGATTGGCGACTTTTGAGATAGATTGCACGTAGTGTACATCCTTAAGGTGTGCTCTATAATTATATTTATTACTCTTCAATAATAAATAGGATAATTTTTGTTGTGATTCATGAACATAAATTACTTTAAATTTAAAATCACTTTCTTGTAATTCAGGTCTTCTTCAAGTTATTAAAAAAATGTATGATAGAACATACATCAGTGCTTAAATTAATTATTCCTAATTCATTTTTGGTAATTTTGGTTAATTTTAAAACTTCACAGAGACGAGATCAGCCATTGTAATAAACAAAAATGATTTATTTGTGTGAACTCAGCATTAATAACCTCTTTTTCATTAAAATCGAATTTTTGTATCTGTCATTCCAAAATATTATTTTGGGATTAGTAAAATTCTATTTGGGAATTTTTCAATCATTATTTATTAATAATATTGAATCTGAATGTTTATATAATTCAAAATTTGCGCGGTAACAGAGACCAATCGGGTTGTCAGCGCGACGCAAGCGCAGTCTAAAAAGTTCCCAAGATTTGGAACACTGCTGATGACTTACGACGAAAAGGTTCTTGCATTTGAATAAGTCTTTATATTTGCAAGTTTCTTACATAACCTTCAAATTACGTTTATCAATTCATTATAACTCTTTACTTGCGGCTATATTTTATACTCGCATTATCTTCTTTAAGCTATGTCCATCAGAATTGATTTAATGTAAATATTGTGATATTAATTAAACATAATGTCCAATTGGGCAAAGAAAAAAATAGGTTCTTTGGAAATAGGCTCAATTAGAATTGAAATCATTGTGAACCCCAAGTATGGTATCATTCAGAGCTCATTTATCGTTTTGGGTTCTTTTTCAGCAAGAGGGTTCATTTTTGTTGCAGCTCGTTTGAAACCAAAAATGGGTTTCAGTGAAAGCCTCAGTTTGTTTGTGACGGTAAAGGCCGCTTTTTTCGAAGAAATCTATTTTTAATGTAAAAATTAGAAGAAATAAATTTTTCTCGGCAGCATCGTGGCAAAAATGTGTTCTACTATACAGCGAAGCAGGAAGCATGTAAGGCAGTTTTGGATCTCGAATTTTTCTTTGAGCAACCCTAGAGAGAAAAGAAAAAAGTTCTTGGTAGAGTCGAGCCTCTCAGTAGGGCGCCTTCTCAACGGCATTCGAACGTTATCCCCACCTTCTAGACTCCGCGTTGACCGAGGGAGATTTCGAAGCATTGCCTCTCAATAGGGCGCTCGCGATGAAAATAAATATGTCTATGCATACTGAATTCTGCTAACAGCTTCATATCATTGTTTGTACAATGATTTCTTTTTTTTTCAAATTTCCTTCAAATTGAAAATAGATTGATGTAGAATAAAAATTGTGTAAACAGTGACATGAAGTTTTTAACAGAATTTACTACTCCCTATTGAGAGGTTTGACGGTATTAGTAGTCTAGCGCTCCGTTTTGTTAACCCTGCGAGAGCTTATACGGAAAGGTTATAAAAGTTAATTTTTTAACATATATTTAAATATTAAGTGTAATTGCGCATCTTCTTTTCCCTATGGAAACACAGTAACACTTACGTATATGTACTAGCCGGTTCCCGAGATAACTTTTCATCGAAAGGATAAAAAAGTCCCCTGAATAAAAATATATTGGTTCACTTTTTGAAATCTTGGTCAATTTTTGTGTAAACAATTTATTTATTTATTACTAAACAAAGTTTATAGAGTGACTTTCAACATCGCTGAGAAAAAATCAAACATTTTTGCCCCTTGAACTTTTTCGTTCTTAAAAATTCAACAATTTGGTTTTAAAATCATTTATTTTGTTTGAAATTCGAACTTTTTGTTTAAAAATTAAGATATATTCAGTTAAAAAGTCATTTCTTTTGTACAAGTTTGTCTTTGTCGGTGGAAAATTAATCTTATTAGAAAAAAGTAAACAATTCTTTAAGAACTGTTCATTAAGCATAAATTCATCTTTTGTATTTAAGAATATACTTTGTTAAAAATGTAATAATTTGGTTAAAAATTCATTTTTTTTTGTTAGGTTTCTTCACTTTAATTGTATATTTAAACGAACTTACCTGTAAATGAAGTTCGACTGTAATCGTATGAGCAGCTCCTTCAAATAGATCAACACGTAGCCCCCCAACTCTGGCTGAGATTTATTACTATTTGAAAGCTGAAAAATAAGAAACGGGGCGCGCGCGTCATGTCCTCCATCGTCATGTTCATCGTCATCGGAAGATGAGTTTTCTGATCCAAGAAAGCGCAGGAGGATCTTAAAACGTATCTTAAATTTACAAGAAAAATTGGGCGGTCGTGATAGCAAAAAATCAAAGAAGTCAAAGTATGGAAAACGATGTTCCAGTTCGGAATCCGAATCATCCCGTTACAGTAGGGTTTTCTACCTGCGTTTACTTTCTAGACTTCATGTGAATAGATAGAAATGTTTATACGCTATAACCTTACATTTTCAAAGGGCTCATACCGAAAGAAATTTTCGAAGGTGGATAAATGTCTAAAGGGCTTATACCCAACAAAGGTTACAGGCTTATTCCTACATACTAGACCTCATATTGAAACGGTTCTTAGACCTACAAAAATGATAAGGCTCATACCTGTTTAGGATACTTTATATCTGAAAGGCTCATACCTATCGAGAAAAGATTAGGCTCATGCGGGTAAAATTAAACTGACAGTAAGATAAGAATGCTGCAAGGAACAAATCAGCAACGCCTGAAACATCCCGTCCTATAAATCAAGATGTTGCTAGTGCAATTGACAATGATTTACCTACGAATTTTGTTGAGGTAATGGCCAAACGTATCATAGAAGATAGAGGCATAGCTCCGCCTATGAATAATTACTTTAGAGTTTAGTCAAACGAAATTCTTAAGTTAAGTTTACTGGCTCGAGAGCTTTCTAATTTGTTGAAGAAATACCCGCCTCCTAGTAATTGCATAAACCTCGATCCTCCCAAATTAAATACAATTTTTACTTTGTGAAAACTTCCAGAATCGTCTTTTGAGAGAGATAAGAAAATTTTCCTAACTCAATAAAAGTTGACTGCTTGTATAGCCCCGACCTGTAAAGCTATTTCTACGATTTTTGCTCGAGACAATACGAAGGAAACTGTTCTCTTATAATACTGAAGCGATTCTTTGCGGATTCTTATTGATCTTTAACGCGAAAATACTTACATTAGGAGAAACGTAATTCTTGCTTTTTATGAACCACCTCTCACAGGCTCTTTGAGTTCAAAGATTCCTGATAAATTATTATTTGGAAAGGACCTTTTTGAAAACCTCAAATCAAGCCAAGCCATAGAGCGAACGTCGACTGCGTTCAATCTTATGAAGGCTGCACATTTTACTAAGGGTTGGAAGGCTAACATCAAACCCAAAAATCTTCTCCTGAGTTAGGAGATGAGATCCCTTTCTTCAACTCCTTACCAAATGTTTGATAAACATGCTGTTTGGTCTACTGCAGAAATAGACGAAATGTTTTTTCAAATTCTCAACGTAAAGAAAGGGCGTCATAGCCAAATGCAAGCTTATAAAGAATCAATTTACAGTAGTAACATATTCATTATGACTCCTAAAGAATTGATTAAATTTATTTTCACGCAACATTTCAAACTTGACTGCCATAAGACATCAATCAACTTAATAAGTAGATACTACTTTATGGTAACTTCAGACCTTAAGGACGCTTTCTATACAACTTCGGTTGACGAAAATAAAAGAAAATTCCTGAAATTTTAGTTCGGGGGTATAACTTATGAATTGATGTGTGTATAGCTCCTTATGTTTTCACGACTATTTGAAAGACTGCAGTCTTTCTTCTAAAAATGTCAGGTAATTTGTCCGTTAATTATCTGGACTCTTTTTTGTTAATTGATAATACATATTCTGATTGTTTAAAAAATTTAATTAATACCAAAAAGTTATTACAGAAACTTGGCTTTGTTATCAATGAGGAAAAATGTCAAACACTTCCAAGTAACATCCGTTAATTTGTAGGCTTGAGTTTAATTCATCATGAATGGTTTTAGAGCTTCCTGAATCCAAGATACATGCTCTACTCAATCAGGTAACGGAAATTTTAAAAACATTGTAATGCAAGATTAGGGAATTTGCTCCATTTATCGGTTCTTAAGTAGCCTTTTATATCCTATAGTTGGCTTAATACCAAAGATTAAGAGCGGAAGAAAATCAAAGCTTTAGCAGAAAATAATGATAATTATGACGCGTATATGAGATTAAATTTAAACCAGAAGGATGCTTCTCTAACTGGTTTTGGAGCTGTTTGTGGCTCTCGAAGATCTCACGGTTTTTAGACAAAGGAGGAACAGGTTCTAAATATTAACATTGTAGAACTTAAGGCCACATTCCTTGGCCTCAAATATTTTATCAAGCATTCCACGCCACATAAAATTGGTCATGTTCATGTTAAAAATAGCGAGAGAGATTTAACAATGGTGCGAGGCACGCCGATTATGGATATTCGCTTTTTACATAAGTTCTACGGAGAATATTGGGGTAGACATTGATTCACGAGGACTAGAGCCAAAAATGGAATATGAATTAGAAGATTTTTCTTTCAGAAAAATAGTTAAAGTTTTCGGTGTTTTCAGGTCCTTAAAGACGAAAGTTTCGTCTGTGCCATAACGTTTAGGCTCGGATGGACTTAATTGCTGCATGTATTCACGCAGTTCTTGAAGAAAAACTATGCTCTCTCTTGTGTGCATTGTAGTAGGTGTAAGAAGCTGACCTGAGAGCCGGTGAGGCTCGCCGTATATGAGCTCTGCCTTCATGTTTTCTTTTTAATCTGAACGAATACCGAGTAACACCGTAGGTAAAACACGTGTTCACAGAGAATTTTCATGGCACCGGATTGCGGCTTTTAATTAGAGTCCGACCGAAACTGGTTTGCCCGCCGAAACCGAAATCGAAAACGAATGTTCGACCATGGCTTTAGTTTCGGCCGAAACCGAAACCGAAACCTAAACTCACGTGGTCGGTATGGCGGGTGTAAATAAATCACCCTAAACGCTTTGATATAGGTACCTAGTGTATTTCTTACCCACTATTCTGTGTCAAACAGGTAAATGAAATGAGAACAATTTTAATATATTTATTTTGTAGTAATCATTTATTATTATAATATTTTAAATTACTTTTGCAAACTACGTAGGTACTTATAGCAAATCAGTCAGTTATCATATCACTGATGAAATCACAATTTTTAAGTACGTAGTGTTTCATATAATACTAATTACCTAAGTATTAGTATTTTTAAATCTTTTAAAGACTTTGATTTTAAAACAAATGAGTAGGTCTTATAACAAATGAGTAGGACTTTTCCTTAGAATAAGTAATCATCAGTCATCAGTCTCTTTTAGTTTAGAAAAAATAATCATAAGTAATTACTGTTATACTCTACTATTGTACTATAATCATTATTAATCAACTTGTACATTTATAATTAACAAAGATCACAAATCACAATTAGAATAACAGTCATAATTAGTGTTTTACTACACAATAGTAAAGTAAACATTTAAATTGAAAACAGGCATAAAATCAACGAACAAAGAAAAACTTCTAAATAAGGCCTCTCTATTTAGGGCTACTTTTTGGTTTTTCGTGATTAATATTCATAATTAAAAAGTCTTATATTATATGCCAAAAAAAGCAGTTTATCTACGTTTTCACCACGTAAATTATTGCGACGATCCGAGTATATTTGACCAGCGGCACTAAATAGCTGCTCACTCGGGACACTCGTAGGTGGAGCCGAAAGGTATTTTAGAACTGCACTTCTCAAGACAGGATATGGGCTGCTGTTCCAATAACTGTATATGTCAGCATTGCGTTGCAGTATCGGTTCAGACAAGTACATCTGAATCTTTTCTTTCAGAACGTGTTTTATGTCTCCAGTTCCTGTGGTCTCGATCTGACTAGACGTATCATCGTGCACATCCCAAAGACTCTCTTTTTCTTGCTGCGTGTGTTGAGCTTGAGAGACGCAAGTAGTTGAAGCTGACGAAACATTAGCGTTATCAGTACGGTGTGATAGCATGCTGACTTCAGACTTAGTCAAGAAAGATATTAGCTCTGCAACAGCAATGTCCAATTCATTGGAATTGAGGTATTTAGACTTGAACCTTGGGTCCAATATTGTAGCTACCATCAACGAAGGGAGTTTTTTCAATGAAGAAAATCTGGTGCTCATGGACTCGTACAGCGCATTTTTCATGTTGGTCATCATTTCGTTGTCAGTTTCACAGCGGACTTGCAACTTCCGGTTCAATAACGATATCAAAGGTATGACAATCGAAATACATGCATTATCAAATGACAACTCAAGAGTGGCTTCATAAAAGAACGTCAACACGGATGTGAGGTTCTTTACAATGACCCATTCATTTGATTGAACCGGATCAATCTTACCATGTTCCACACAGTATAAGTTTACAGCATTTTTTTGTTCCAAAAGTCTTTGCAGCATCAAATACGTGCTGTTCCACCTCACATCAATGTCTTGCACCAAGGTATGTTGAGGTAATCCGCAT
>JAAAKG020132692.1:0-14425 GCA_010014905.2 Druon quercuslanigerum
TTTTTTACTCGAGGTCATGTTATGCGCTATACGCAATACACGCACGGCACCCTGCGCCAGAGTTTGCTTTTTTAAGCAAAGAAATACCCTTACGAAAAATTTGAGTAAAATATATGTTCAAGTAGACAATAAGAGCATTGTTTCAAAGAAAAAACTAGAGGTGTATCTCTAAAACATAACCTCAAAAAAAAATGTGGAAAATTTTTTAATCATTTTTTTGCCCCTATATTTTGTTTTAAACATTTAATGACTTTTTTCTAATTAGTCTCACAGGTGACTATAACATATATTTCGATCATCAAGATCGGTTGGGTAGTTTTCAAGAAAAATGACTTCTCATCTAATTTCAGTTACAATGATGAATATTGACCGAAAATAGTTTAATTTCTAGTAAAAAAAACTTTTTAACCAAAAAACAATTATTTAACTACAAAACAGTTGACTAGTTAGATTAATTTTCTATCGATAAAAAATGTAGGCACACAAAAATACTAATGAAAAAAATTAACTAAAGAGATGAATTTAAAACTATCTCCATTCAAAAAATAAATGGTCAACACAGAGTTTCAGCCTTCAACTAAGTAGCTGAATTTTCAAGCATGAAGATAAATTTTCTACCAAAAAGACAAAATTTGATCGAAAATATGAATTTACGAAAACAAAAGTTAGTTGTTAACCAAATACTATAATTTTTAATTAAAAAAAGTAACAGACAAAAATATAATAGTTAAACAAAATATTTAAATTTGCAATCAAGGACATGAATTTTTAACTAAAATAACGACAAAGGGATGCATTACTCAACTTTTAACAAAAAAATAGAATTGCGGAACAAAAAAAATGAGTTTTTGACCAAGTGGATTGTCTATCGAAAAAGATAAATTTAGATAAATAATTTTAGATAAATTTGCACCAAAATACAGAATTTTTTTATCCCAAATGTCAATTTTTATCCAGAAAAGGCAAAATTCCAACCAAATAATTACTTTTTCAATTGAAAAAGCTAATGTTTTAAACGAAAATTGAATGTTTAGAAAAGCAATTTGATTTTCAAACCTACTGCTTGATTTTTCATCTAAAAAAGGTGAATATATTTAAAATATATACCGAACAGGCTAAAAAAACATTTCTTGTAGCGTATGTTGCCTACCCGGACTAATATTTATTATTGATTATGGAAGATAGTTGTACGGATGAGGAAAGCAAGTGGGGGTTAGCTGATAATGGAAGAAGAAATGTGAAGAGGGAATCGCAGAAATGTGAATAAAAATTTATGATGTAATTTTTGTTAGCGCGACACTTTTATTTTAATTCTGTTCACAAATAATTATAAATAAAAATATCGATCTAGGGAAGCTGGTGTGATCTATAACATACGATGACATTGTAAAGCTCTTGACATGAGGTGATTGCTAGATAGATTTCTCAGTAGCCTACGTCGGAGCAGTTTTATTGAACAAACGACACCGTATATTAGTTTTACACTGAATTATTGGTGGCCTCGTGTTGCTAAGTTTAAATCTAGCAAACCACGGTCATTATCCGGTTCTTGCTGATTTAGTAAGTGCTGAGCGGCTGCCTGATTATCAACTATCTGATTGGCGGGTAACGAATGAGAAGCTGGCCGCTCATCGAATAACTGAAGAGTGCCTGATGGAGGAGTGGCTGCCTGACGGTCGACTAAGTGATGAGCGGCTAACGGATGAGAGGCTACCGGAGGAGTGTTTGGCCGATGATCAAATAACTGAAGAACGCCTGACGAAGGAGCGGTTGGCCGCTGATAGGATAACTGAGGATCGTCTAATGGGGGTACGGCTGGCTGAGAAGCTGGAAGAGCGGCTGATTGAGAAGCGGCTGGCCGATGAAAGTCTAACTGATTAGCGTATGATGGCTGAGCAATTGACTCTTGATGGGCTCGGTGCTGTATGTTGGCTGATCCAACGGTGTTATCAATGTCTGCTACTTGAAGGGGCCATTGAGCGGCTAATCTATTGCTTAATCTATACGTTCTTGCATGCCCACTGAGGGACTGCCCATCATATAAGGTGAAACTGGGTCGGAGCCCGGATCTTGCATTGTTATTATTATTTCTTCTGGTAAAATTATCATCAGGAGACTTGCTCTCCAAACTTAACTCTGCAAGAAGAAATGCAAATTGGTGAATTATCATCCTAATGAGAACAATTATGTGAAAACAAGATATGGGATAACACACTGCTTATGGCTATGATTAAGGGCAGCCGAAAAGTTTCATTTTCAAAATTCCTTGGCTTTTCTCAGACCTTTTTCTGACTAATTTTTTGTTTTCCCTTACCAATAACATTTATCGGCCAGAATACGAATCTTTATAAAACTTTAAAATAGAACATTTTATAAAAGGAATAAGAGAATGAAGTTCCAAATTAAATATTTATTGCTTTAATTTGTGAAATATTATCTTTCACTTACCAATAGAATTAAGTAAAACCGCAGTGGTTAGGCAAATAATGTTAATTATGATCCGCATTGCTGATGAGTAGAAAGACCACTGTTTCTTGTACCTCTAATCTGCTTTCTGGATGTGACTTGGATAAATTTGGCTTTACTTTACCAGTGTTTCCCTACAAAATATGTTGGCATACTTTTTGTGAGTGACGAAGCAATCAAATTGTACGTTACGGAAGAAAAAAATTCTATTTGTTAATAAAACAGCTACTTGAAAAACAACAAATATTTAGGTATAAATGCTTTCTCGAAAATTTGAAATGATTCTGGAATTTCTAATTCTTACTTTTTAAAAGATGCGAATGAATAATTCTACAGGTTATAACTTTGATATTCTAGAATTTTTCAGCAAATCAAATTTAAAATTGTTGACTTCTCAACTATCTTATTTTGAAAATAATTAACTAATAAATTGTAGAGGTTGATTCGTTTTAAAAATAAATAATTAGTACACTCGAAATTTACCTGTTGAGTTTTGAAGATAATTCGTCTATTTAATGTTCTACATCTGCATTTCCAGCCCTTAAATTTGCAACTAAAAATACTTTAATTTACCACTAAATAGTTAAATATTTAAATTAATTTTTTAACTGAAACAACTCGTTTTGAGAAAACAAAAAAATTAATTTTTATTAAAGTAGTTCAACTCACAAGCAAGCGGTAGAAAGTTGCTTGGAAAATTAAAAAGCTACTTACAAAAAAATTTAGTTATTAGTTCCTTTTAGAAATTGTTCAATTTTTAATCATTAATTTTTAAAACTGGTGAATATTAATTTTTAAAAGCTATCAATTAATCAGTTAAAATAGTTGTTTTCGACAGAAGAAGACTATTTTTCTGCAAAATGTTGAAATTTACAATGAAAGAATCATTTCTAAATTAAAATGATAAATCTTGAACTGTAATAGTCGAATCTTTTGTTAAAAAGATAACTTTTTAACTAAAAAGAAAATTTTTTGACAAAATAGTTCACTTTACATCTAAAGAGAAAATTTTTAAAATAGGTTTATTAATATAGCTTACTTAATGCTATAACAAGGTAGATTATTTTTAACACAACTGTTTCATTTTTGAAACAAAAAATTAATTTTTAAATCAAAAGATTAATTACCTATCGGTAAAGACAATTTTTTAAGAGAGTAAGAAAATTTTTAAACTAGAAAGATATTTTTGATATAAAAAATAGGATAGTTGCATTTTCTGTTTAAAAAAAATTAATTTTATTCAAAAAAATACCAATTAAGAAAAGAAGTTCAACTAAAGCGATGCATTTTCATAAAAAATAACTATTTTACAAAATTTTTTAATTTGTCACCAAATAATTTGTCTAAACTTCAATCTTACAAAAAAATAAATAATTCAAGTAACCAGGGAGATGAAACTTTCAGGTTGAACAATAGTTCAAAATTTTTTTCAAAAGTCCGGATTAAGACTGGATCCTTAAAATTTTCTCAATTTTCCAGAAAGCTACATTTAAAAACAAACGATTTCTTAAAAAATTATTGAATTTGCTATTTAAAATGATGAATCCAAAAAAAATAATTTTATTAAGTAGCCTGAAGAAAAATATTTTATTTTGAGGAAAAAATAATTGGTACGAAATATTGTATCAGTACGAACTATTTAAAAAAAATGAAAGACACAAATAAATAAAACTTTTTTCAACTAAAATCTCTGTTTATTTTTCTGAACGCTTCTTGCGCTTGAAAGACGAGAAGCGAGAAGAGGAAGAATTAATAGTGATTAAATATTTATCACCAAATAATATGGAACGTTGTAGATAAAAAAATATCTAATCACGTGAATAGTGTTGAAAATATGTACCTTTAAATGAAATATTTAATGATAAGATTAAAAATTCTATTTCGATAAAAAATGAGATGAAACCGTCTGGCTCCTTACTCATTATCTCTTAAGTTAATAAATCTTAAAATGTTACTACTTTTATTTTATACAATAATGTCATATATCTTGAAAGCTACTAATTGTTCAGTAAAAATATTTTTTGACTGAACCGATTGACCATAAGTAAAAAATTATTTGCACATCGACAATTTATAGTTTTAAAAAATTGCTATGTTTTATTGCAAACTAATATCTAGAATGACTTTTTAAGTTCAAAAAGGTAATAAAATGCAAATAAAAAGGAAAAAGTAAATAAAAAAAAACACATTTTTGTTATGACTCTACAACTGCCAAAAATGGCTAAAAACACTAAAACCAAAAATGTTTAAGAAATGCAAGGTCAAAAATATATTCAAGAGGATTTTATGGGATTTAAAGTTTTTAAGTAAGTTTTGCGCAGACTAATATATCTTACACAATTGATCAACGTTTTCTATTAAACCAAAGTTGGTTTCTTAACTAAATAAGGTAAATTTTACACTACAAATTAAATAATTAGATTTTAAGTACACAAAATTAATTTTTAAACCAAAAAGGATTTTTTTATGAAATAACATACTACAAAAAAAAATTTCAGCAACCTTAACTGAAACACTATACCCAAACGTTTTTCAAGTCGCTGAATCCAAAGCCGGGGGCAGTTCGACCCCATCAGATCAGGATCAATGTTAATTAAAGGTCAGAATAGAGAAAACCATTGGATAGGAGAAAAATTCTACTCTTGAACGTTTTTGGTGTCGCTAAATCAGCATCTCGGGTCAGTTTGACTCCATCAGTTCATGATAAAGGTTAAGTGAACGTCAAAACGAGAAAAAACCATTGAATCGGCCTAAACCACTGCTTTAAGACGTTTTCAGGGTTGCTAAATCCGAACCAGTGTTGGAAGCTATTGATCTAAACCCACGAAAGGTATTGTGAATATAAAAGTATGCTCTCGCATCAACCCCGAGGTGAGATTTCTACTCAAAGCTTTAGTTATGTCTAGAATTACATCTTATATTCCTCCGGATTCCCTTGTCGTTGAGGACTGACACCACTTTAGGGAGTTAAATTTGGCAGACACCTTCGTTCATAAAGGGGGCATTTTAAAACTGATTCTGGACGCGGACGTTTATGAATACGTCTTTGAAGATGGATTGAGAAAGGGAGAATTGGGAACACTTACCGCTCAGCAGACATTGTTGGGATGGATATTATCTGAACTCGTGTTTGATGAGTCTAGTTCAGGTCAACTATCGACTGTGGGTTTACAAAGAACTGTGGCATGAACTCTTATCGTTGCTTCGTAGGTTTGTTGTCTAGAAGGATATACCTGCAAATTTGTCTCGATCTAGTATGGCCGAGGATGAGTGTAAGACGCTGTTCGTCTCCACTTATCAACGAACGTTTAAAGGCCGCTATGTCGCCCTCTTTTTTAGATAGAGAGGACCTTCCACCAACTACTAAACACTATCTCCTACATCATTGCCTAATTAAGAAGAGTAGTTCGAGCAAAAAACTATGGGTGGTGTTCAACACTTCGCAACGAACAAGGAAAGAGCTGTCTCTGAATGATCTACTATATCCGGGCCCAAAGCATTAATCGGAATTGACTGACGTGATTCTTCGATGATACAGACTCGCAGTCGTATTCACGGTAAACATCGAGAAGATGTTTCTTCGCATCTGGATCTATCTGCAGGATCACATTTTTCAGAGTTTCCTCTGGAGATCGTCTCTAAAGGAGGAGATTCGTACCTTATGTTGAAGATCGTAACCTTCGGCTTCACGTCTTCGCCCTACCTGGATGTACGAACTCTTCTTCAACTTGCTGACGATGAGGGTGAAGATTGCCCTCTCGCTACTGTTCTCTTAAGGGAAGAGATATACGTCGTCGTGCTGCCCAGGAGTCGACTTAACAAAGGAGGATCGAGAAAAAGGTCGAAAGGTCGACCTATTATTAGGGCTCGAGATTTCACTCTTAGAAAATGGCTATCCAGCTGGGAGGGTGTTTTGGAAGGAATTCCACCTGAATTCTGAGAGACGTCTACCTATTTTTCTTTTGAACAGGACCCTATTTTTAGAGCATTGGGGATCTTATGACAACTAGCTTCCGATTGCTTTCGATTTCAGATTCGACTACCACCACAGCTAGTTGTAGTGAATAAGAGGACAGTCTTCTCTTCTTCGAACCGATTAGATGGTTGGCGTCGGTTATAGTCTGAGCTCAAATTTTTATGCAGGGTCTTTGGGCTTTCAAACTAGATAGGGATCAACTGTGGCCTTCATATTAAAAAAAAACTTTGCTGAAGTTTCGTGCTGACCAACAAGCACTTACAACGTCGATTATCCCACGGTGGGTAGATTGGTCTTCCAACGTCTCTTGCGAATTACACGGCTTTGACGATGCCTCCGAAAAGACGAAAGGAGCGTTCGTATATTTAAGAATCAAAATAATCACTGGTGAAACTCACATTACACTCATGATGGCAAAAACAAGGTCTCTCGTAGAGGAGAAACTTAAATTCCAAGGTTAGAATTGTGTGCTGCAGTTCTTCTTATTCATGTGGTAGCACATATGCGATCTGTGCTGAATTTGTCATCTGCAGTATCTTCAGATATGTGGTTGGGTTCTGCCAATACTCTAGATTGGATTAAAGGTCATCCACTACGCTGGATGACACTCATCTCTAATCGGGTCTCAGAGATTCACATGATTCTATCTGATGCTACTTGACGACATGTATCTGGAATTGACGACGTTGCAGATTGCGCTTCAAGAGGAATTGCACCATTACAGTTACAAGATCATCGGATTTGGTGGCAGGGTCCATCTTGGTTGGCTCAATCATCGGAGACTTTTGCCTAAGTACAAGTTTTACTTTCTGAGGTCGTTGAAGATAAAACACCTTCTTCACTCATCACGAAATACTCGTCATTGATAAAGTTATTGGGAGTCACCACTCTCTGCACGGCTCCGCATGAAATGCATCGAGGAGCCACCCTGTCTTCTAACATCTACTATGATTGATTTGGTTTTTTGACGCCTGATCGCATATACACAACCAGAGAATTATGCTGAAGAAATAATGGCCTGTTACGTTTGGGAGGTCGTATGTCTCACGCCGTTCTAGACTATGAAGAGCAATATACGTACATTCTTTTAAATGATTCTTTGCTAATAACTTTAATCATTAGAAACGTACTTAGGTTTATGATGCTCGGAGGTCTACAATTGACCGTTTTATTTATTCGGAGAAAATAATAGATCATGTCGGGCCGCTCTGCAATTAAAAAGTTATTGAGTCGTTGCGTGCGGAGTGCTCGGCATCGAGCATTACCTTATACTCAAGTGATGGCTCCGTTGGCACCTTTCGGGGTCGAACAAACAGCATGACCTTTTGCGAATCTTTGTTTGTTGTGCTACTCGGCCGATTCATTTGGAGGTCGCTTCAGATGCTACTACAGATTCTTTCATAGCCGTTTTGAAGATAATTACAGCTCGTCCAGGAGTTTGTAACACTTTGTATAGTGACAACGGCACTACCTTCGTGGGAGCTGATCGACAACTTCGAGAAATGTCTTCTGCAGCATCAGCTGAACAGTCTAAAATAGTCCGTCATCTTAATATTCCGCAGTTCGTTCCGAAAAATGCTTTCAAAGAAATGACAATGTTCCTTCCTGTCTTTTGCGTTGTGCTCGTTTAAGGGGGGAAATACCTGTAAAATTTTGACATTTTTTTTGTTATAAACTGTTAGTATAATCCTTTAAGAATATGTCACAAAATTTTTAGAACATAATTTTAAATATTTCTTATATCATAAAACGTAAACCGTGACGGCTCTATACTTAGCGTTCGAGCGCTGGGAGAGGTATAGTTCTGTTTATTTTTGTAGCTCATTTAGTATGAAACGACTTAAAAATCGATTAAATATAAAAATGAGTTCTTATCCTAACGGAGATAAAGGTACATTAGCTCGGCCAGGACGCCCGCGTAAACGTAAATTTCATGGAAATCAACATACTCAAAATGATGAAGCCGAACAATCGAGTTTTTTGCGGTGTTCACTGCGTTGTCAGAACTTGTTGTGTGTCGCGAGTGTAAACAGACAGTGAAATTTGAGGAAGCCGGTAATCGCGGATTGGGTTTCAAAATAGTTTTGTTATGTCGTTGCGGTTGTCAAAAGCAAATAATTGAACAAACTGAGCTCTTCGAGGCTACAGAAGGACAACTATATGGTGCTGTAATGGCTGATTAATCTGTCAGTCTATAATTATTGAATTTTCATGCATTCAAACTTTAAACGCGTTTTTCTCAAAACTGTATTTTTCAGATTGGCGCACAGGATAACTCGAGAAGTTGTTGACCGATCTCCCTGAAATTTGGCACACATCTTTCTAATGGTATTACTTTCTATTTGAACCTATACATTTCTAAAAATTAAAAAATTAAAAAATTTTTCGAAGCATAAAGAAGAAGAAAATTTGCCCCAAAA
Source organism: Druon quercuslanigerum (assembly GCA_010014905.2). Lineage (NCBI taxonomy): Eukaryota > Metazoa > Arthropoda > Insecta > Hymenoptera > Cynipidae > Druon > Druon quercuslanigerum. The sequence goes on from JAAAKG020132692.1 coordinate 8,863, forward strand.
TTCATTTCATTTTTTGCAAGTATTTTCTTCCGCAAATTTAAAAGAAAATTTTTTTTTAGGTTCGTCTAGAAATTATGGCATTAATAAACACAAAAACATTTGGTTTTTCGTTTTCAGATCACTAGAACCGATCCTCTAATGCCCGCCGATGGAGAAGTCTCGCTGCGACCTCCTTGGCAGAATGTAGTGTACATCCACCATTTTGAATGATTAAAATAAAAACAAAAATTTTTATATTATTTTAATGTTAAAATAAACTACATACCAATTTTGAAAAGAATATGATGACTTTTTCATTAGAAAAAAAATTATGAAAATCAGGGAAAATTGAAGCATTTACAGGTATTTCTCCCCTTATGTGCAATGTATGCGTATAGAGTGTGAGTTTATGTTTGCGAGTTTATGTTTACAACAGACGCAGCTGGAGGCTGAAAGCGGAAGATTATGTGTGTCTACTTGGGCAGGGAAAATGAAAAATTTGTTACCATACTGTAGAGATTTTTGAAATTGTTGTTTTTTGCTTTTTTGTTTCAATAAAAATCGTGAATTTTCATACAGTTTTTTTTAGACGTAAATTTCCGTTATTTGTCAAAGAAGAATATAAATTTTGCTTAAAAATCTCATTACTTCATTCAAGATTCATAATTGTATTTCAAAACTTATTTCCTTAGTGAAAAATAGAAGTATTTTTTTATATTTTTTTCGTAAAAATTTAATATGTAACGGTACATATAAATTTTTTACCTTGTGTTTAAATTGTATCTCTTTTTGGTTAAAAATTCTGGTATTTTGTTAAAAAAGTTGACTTTTTTGGTAGAAAATTAATCTTCTTGGTTTGGATGTACATTTTCGGTATTTTTCATGGAAAAAATATTTTTTTTATAGATTTTTGTAACAATACCACTTATTTGCATTAAACTGGAAAAGAAGAATAGGCTTCTCCTAACCTCAAAATCTCAATAAACTGTCATCGCGTTTTACGTCAGCAAATGTATTTGATAACTTACATTGAATGAATACAATACTTCACATGAATATTCCTCAATGTTAATGTCCATACTAATTGAAAATAATAAGTTAAAACCAAAAATATTAACTTAAAACTAAAAATACTATATTGTTACACAAACTTCGCTCAGAAGCAGAAAAGCATCACTGAACTGCTTGCGCTTTACTTTCCCCACAAAACCAGCTTTATAAAATTTACAAGCTTCCAAATTTTTATATGCTTTCACTTGTTTTGCAGTGTAAAAACTGTGAGATGGAATAAAATATGACACTATTCCACTATTTCTACCGATAAGGTCTTGACATCTTCCAAAAATTTTCCAAAATATTCACTCTGCATTTCGAAAATCAAAAACAATTTTTTTTAAATACGGCAATACATGCAAAATATAGGGGCACAGGCAGGCTATTATCCCCCCGATGGCCACTCGGAGCGCGTGACGTCACAAGTTAGAATACTCTATTCGCCGATGCAACGTTTCTTCTTACTGCGCATGTGTCGTTGAGCGCGGGTTTATTTAAAACTAATAAATAAAATTTTTTCTCTTGTGGCGTCAAATTGTAGGAGAATGACAGAATTTTTAATAGAGTAACATTTCCCTGGTGCAAAAATATACACGGCAATGAACAAAAAATGACATTTGTGAATCCTTAGTTAAAGAAGTTAATTTTTAACTAAAAATTAATCAAATTTTTAAAAAAAAGTTGATTTTCAACAAAAATTAATCAAATTTTTAAAAAAAGTTGATTTTTTAACAAAAATAGTTGAATTTTGAGGAAAAATAAAAAATTTAAAACAAATTACTAGATTACTTCCATTGTTACGATTTTTGATCAAAAGTTCTAAGATTTACTTTTGTATTATATAATACTATTAGGGTGAAGTTTTTCCCTTTTTCTGGTGAACTAAAAGTAATTAATATTAATATTAATAATAATATTCATCTTTTGCGCAAAACAAAAAATTTTCATTTGCATTCGTGACTTTCATTCTAAACGTCCTTTAACACAACCGAGAAAATTTTTTTAAAATAAATTAATTTTGAAAAAAATACTTAAATTTTACAATAAAAAGGATTATTTTTGAGCCAAACGTTAGCTTTTTCAATTAAAATAATTATTCTTTATCTAAAATAGTTGCATTTAAATAAATACTATTTAATAAAAAAGATAAACTTTCAACCAAAGCTTAAACAATCACATATCAAATTTAAAAAATCAATTTTTTACTAAACAGATGAAATTTACCTACAACTATCGAAAAACTATCTTCGAAATACAAATACTACTCTGAAAACTGCTTAAAGTACTTTCTTTATCTGAAATTCAGAAGTGGAAACTCAAATTGTAACAAATCAAACAATTCAAAATGTAAATACTTATTTACATGTTAATTACATGTTATTAAAATATATTAAATTATATAATAACAAACAATAATTAATAAGTATAATTATAATTATCACACACGCATTAAATCTATTATATATTATTATATTCATTAAATTAATATCTATATTAATTAATTAAATAAAAAATTAATACTTAATTTTTAGTTCGAAATAACCCTAGCTCAGCGACCCTTGCGCAGTAAGAAGAAGCACTGCGTCGGCGAATACACCGACCTTGTTTTTAGTCAACAGTGCAAGCGGGAAATTCGAAGTTCTCAAGGGCAATAGAGGGGGAGCAGTAAGGAGAGCGCATAAGCGGAAGTAGTAGTGGAGGGAAGTAAAAAGTGATATAAAAGACCCAGAAATGCACGATATGAAAAGAGAAAGGAAGTCGATGGTAAGGTGATAATGAAGGCAGAAATCGTGAGGAGGAGTCGGTTCAAATGCAATAAAAGTTTCTAATGCAATTTTTATTGCCTTTTAACACTATCATTCGAATTCTGTGCACAAAGGACATTTTATATTAGTTTTACTCTGAATTAGTGGTGTCCTCTTGTTGCGAGTGTCAAATCTAGCTAACCACTGTCATGATCGGGTTCTTGCTGATTTCGTAATTGCTGAGCGGCTGCATGCCGATCGAATAACTGATTAGCGGCTAAGGGATAAGCAGCTGGCCGCTCATTGAATAACTGAAGAGTGACTAACGGAGGAGCGGCTGAGTGGTGATAGGCTGACTAATGAGCGACTGGCGGAGGAGCGGCTGGCCGCTGATTAGTTTGCTGATGAACGTATAATGGCTGAGCAATTGCTGTAGATAGAGTTGCTCCTGCATGTATGCCTTTAAATTGGCTGCTACTTGAGGGGGTAATTCCCTGGCTAATCCATTGTCGTTATCAATAACTGCTTCGTGCAGGGATTGGGCGGCTAATCTATCCAGTAAGTCATACCTTGTGACATTCCCACTGTGTGGCTGATCAGCGCCTAAGACGTACCTGGATGGACGCCCGCCTGCTGCACGATTATTATTATTTCTTCTGATAAAATTATTATCAGGAAAATGATAATCATAATGAGAAGTATTATGTAGAAATAGAACAAATCTGTAATAACACGCTGCATATGTGACCGTTCGCGAAAAAAGGGAGCTAATGCGTCAAAGCTGAATTTTACCGAACGGGCAATTGTGGCAGAGTCCGCAAGCCAGCATTTGAGTAGTGGGAATGCGTCTGCGAAAAGTACCCCTTCGTCTTACCACTGCATCTTTAGGCATATTACCTGTGAGCTCTGCTCGCGTCGGTTCGCTTCGGCTATTCAGAGAAGTGGCGAGTGGTGGGGCTGTTTGCGTAGGCTTTTCGTTTCGTCTCCGCGTACGCTTATTGTTTCTATGTTTCTAGCTTACTATCAAGAAAAGTAATAAACCTAAAAATATTCTGATTATTGGACACGAAAGAGTAACTTAGAAATTATCGATTGGCGCAAGATAATAAAAATCGACTTATTCTGCATTACGTCCCTTTCTTCGCGGACGGTCTCATATGGCTATCCTTAAGGGAGTTCTATGCTTGTTCTCTGAGCTGCCCCTGTGAAATTTTTCATTTTCTCGTACCATTAATATTCAAAGACCATAATTCTAATATTGTTAAATAATTTTATCAGAATATTTTATACATTGTTTAATTCTGATATTATAACTTATACTTACCAATAGAATTAAGTAAAACCGCAGTAGTTAGACAAAAAACACCAATAATGAACCGCATGGTAGATAAATTGAGGAACCACTGTTTCTTGTATCTCTGATGTACTGTTTAGATATGTCTTCTATAAATCTGGTTTTACTTTACATGTGTTGCCCAAAAAGATGAGTTATCATACTGTCTGATAAAGTAACTTAAGAAATTAATGTCAGACTCAATTTTAAACAAATAATACCTTACAGAAAAGCGAATCATAATTTTTCAATTCTATTTTTTTTGCAATAATTATGAGCATTTTCTATATTTTAAATTAAATGAATTATAACAAAGGTGTATATAATGTTTTATTTATAAAAATGATGAATAATACTCATTAATTATATTTCTATTTTAGTGAAATCGTTTAGATACTTCTGTACAAATCAGGCATCAAAACATCTTTATTCGCAAAAAAGTGTTTTTATTTTTAACATATTTTTATAACAAGATTTCACAACAAATTTTTAGATCATTTTTGTTTAAACAACTTTTGTTTATTCATTTCTTTTACCTTGTGTCTTCTTTGAAAAAATTTAATTTTTTTATTTCGAATGTTATTTTTTTCCATTCAAAACAAAAACTACGCGTTCTATCAAAAAATTATCGATAATAAATTTAGCTAATTGTTTACTCTCTTTTAGGACGTACAACTTTTGTCTATGCATTTTTCTCATAACTTGTGTCGTTTTTTCAAAACATAATTATGTATGTTTAATTTTATTTTTTACTGTTAAAATCAAAACTACGCATTCAATAAAAAAGTGATTAATAACAAATTCGTAGCTCTTGTTTGGTAAAACACTTTTATCGCATTTTTTTCTTAGCCTGTGTCGTTCGCCCCAAAATTGAATTTTTTTTTTGCTTTTCATATTTTCCACAAAACACAAACATATATTTTAATTTATGACGATCATTATAAACATGCTATAACACAACAGAGCAAAACTTTGCAAAATAAGATGTTTTTTTAATAAATACTTCAATTTTACAATAAAAAATATCGTTTTTTCCGAAAAAGGAACAGTTAAGCTTTCTGTTTAAAAAATAATTTAAAAAAAATGGTAAACAAAAAAGTTCAATTTGCAACCAAAGTGACGAAATTTAAAATAAAATTATGAACATTCAACTTAAATAATAAAATTTTACACCTTAAAGATTAATTTTCAAATAAAATGATAATTGTATAACTGTGACATTTGAATTCTCTACCAAAAAGATGAATTTCAAACAAGAAGATAAAATTTAAATTAGATGAATTAATTTTCTACCTAAAAAGTTTTTAGTTTAAAAAAATAATTCTGAACCAAGAGTTACAATTTTGGACTAAAATAATGAATCTTTAAATGAAATAATTAATATTTCTAACAGAGAAATTACTTTTTACTAAAAAATATAAATTGTCAACTAAAACTTAAACAATCATATTTT
>JAAAKG020132693.1:0-14425 GCA_010014905.2 Druon quercuslanigerum
TTTCGAAAAATCCACTTTTAGTCCACTTATGCGCCAGAACTATTTCTAAAAGTTATCAGGAACTATAGAACTATTTACAAGGATGTCAGAACTCTAGAAAAAAATTCTAAAATTTCAATGCGGGGGGCCAACTTCACACGCATCATTCTTCATACTGGCGATTCCCCTCTTAACTGGAAGAGTATGTTCGTCTTAAAGTCACTAAAATTATAAAGGTCATTAATTATTTTCTCCAGCTTCTCTATACAAACGTTAATCTTTTCGTAGTCCGTCACAAAAGCGTCTAATTTTCTTCGGGTTAAAGTCTTGCTATCTCGGTTCACTTCATCCGTTACGTCCAAATATTCTCCCATCTTCTCACATGTACCCTGGTTTTATTTTGTTTTTCCCATGTTGCTCCTACGATTAGCTAGGAGAGTATACCCCCTCCCGCAGAGCCCAGCAATCGAAGATTATGGCATATTCTGGTGTCATCCAGCCTTTGAAATGGTTGTTAACCATAGAGTTAATACAGATAGAGGCGACAAGCCAGTTTGGGAACCGTCCGCGCGTAGAGAGAGAAAGAGAATCCAAAAAACACGACCAGTCACCCCACTCTTATGCCACTCCCCACTCACCCCACTCTCCAAGAGAACCCGTGGCGCTCTGTCTCTTTCTCTCTCAGCGAAGTTGAGACGGACGATTGCTTATTGAGTTGTGTAATCGATGTAAGCAGAAATCGTCGGTACAGCCCCCCTATCTGTAACTCGAGGACGCGCGCGGTAGCCTGGTTAAAGGCGTCGGGGGGATTCACTAATTTTTTTTGTAGTAGGAGGGGAAACCTTGCATAGGCACCCACCCTAGCAATCGTCAATCTCAGTAGGTGACTCGTCCACTCAGATAAACGATTCTTAGGATGGGTAGAGTCAGATTCCTACTGACTACCCTCCCCTTCTGCAAACCCATGTTCCCGGAATCCGCTTTCGTATTACTTCAGGAGCATAGGGGTAAGGCCATTAAGCCGTGCTTCGGCTGCCATCTTATTTCACCTGCTTGTTTTTCACCTTATCTTCGTTCTGCATTCAACCAAGATGCTCGCATCTTCCTCAGCAGTGCGGTGGGTGTAGTGTACATCGGGCTCGTTGGCTGTCGGCATCTTAGTTAAGTGTGCTTCTTTAGCTTGGGCGTCCTTGAGTCTTCTTCGAAGATGCTGCCTCCCTGAAAGCCAAGCACCTTATCATCTCCGGTAGGTTTGTCTGTCCGGGGCTTCTCTTCTTTTCCGGCACAGAGACAGCACTGCGGCGTACTTTCGCACACCGCAGTTCTAAGGTCCCCCTTGTCGCATCTCCAGCAGATCCTTGTTCTATCAGGGTCCTCAAAAATGGGCGCCATATGGCCGAAGCCTAGGCAGCGGTAGCAGCTTATTCTCTCCTTCTTCTTTTGTACACGACAGGACACCCTCCCCACCTTCAGGTGTCCCGCGCGCACCAGCCTTGCCACCAGCTCCTCTGACACCTCCACAGGGCCCTCAGACTGCCTCTAAAGGGTCTCTCCGTGTGGCTGACCTTCCCCTCTTCAACATAGATGCTGCCGTAGTGGCTTCATACGGCCACTTCGACCTCCTCTGCGCATATGATAGTGTCCAGGTCTAAGACCTCGACCTCCACACGGGGGACTAGCTCGCGCACGCTACCCCCTTCGCCTACCGCTTCTTTAATTGTCACTGACAGCTTGGCTCTGCTCTTTCCTGCAGGTCCCAGTTCCACAAGGACCTCTCCGTTTTTGTTTTGCCTGACTCCCTTGATCTTTACACCTAGGGCGTCAGAACTTACCTTCTTCTTAAAATGCTTGAGGACCTCTGCGTAGCTTAAACCTTCGGACTGTTTGATAAGAACCGCCTCGGGTCGAGCTCACCTTTGTAACTTCTTCTGTTTCATCGTGATCTGTAAAGCAGGTTTTAAATCTCCTTCGTCCTTGCTTGGTGTCGAGGTCTTGGCCGCAGCAGCTTTTCCAGTCCTCTGCTTCTTACACCTTTGTTTAGAGCTACTTGCCTCAACGGGAGTCAACGTGGGATCCCTCTCTTGCTTCCCATGCTGGGAAGTGGGAGTTTCCTCAGCTTCTTCCGTCTGAGTACCCCTTTGGCTCGTGTTTGCCCTGGACTTTTCCATTGCCTTATGGGTAGCTTCTCTTACTATTTTGGAAGCAAGGCTTCCAACATCCTATCGTAAGTTGCCAAGGTAATACACGGTCACACGGGATGATAAAATCACGACGACAGACTGGCGAAACCCCCGTTTGTCTTGAAGAAGCGAAGCGACGCCAGAATGACAACCTTCTACATCCATCTCACCAGTGCCAGTTTCGCACCTCCGAGAGCACTGATCACAATGAAAAATAATATAACCGAATATTTTAGGTACAGTCATTTCAGCTCCCTTTTAAAATCTTGATAACTGCATGCGGCCTTGAGGCACGCACAGGTATTTTTAGGTCTCTTCAGAGTCAACATATCTTATATCACTTATATATCGCACTCATATCTATAAGCTCAAGTCATTGGGGAACGCTAATAATTTCTCCTCGCTTCAGATGAATTTTGGCGCACTTGTCCAAGCCAAAGTCCATATCAATCTCTCCTGTGCACTTCCTGGCAATATTTGAAGCACTTTGAAGTTTTCTTTTACCAGTAGCATAGATCTTCAGGTCATCCATATAAAATGCATGAGTGATTCAGTCGTTGTGATTTCATCGTGCCCTATGTCCACCCATCTCAGGGTCGTGAGACGTGGTCGTAGATGTGATTTACCGCAGTCCTACTGGGAGCCGATGTAATTTTTAGATGGCAGTTGTTCCCAGTGGGAATCTGTGGTGGTTGTTTAACGCTTTTTTTTAATATATACAGTACCTTTCCACCTATCGCACTATCACCTATCGCGACCTCCCCTACTCGTTTTGATCTCACTACCCACTATTCAAAAGAAGTTGATATTCAATCAATCCGGTTTGATAAGTCATCTTAAATTTATAAATAGTTATTAATTCTAGACAGGAATACAAGAATATAAATTTTATAACTAACTGAATTTCGTTTTTAACTTAAATTATGTATATCAATTAATTTCAACCATAAACTGGTCTAACCGATCATATCACTGCATAAAATATGTAGTGATACAATGAAAAACTGGTAGTTATGTTAAAATTCGAATCATTGTCAGTCGTGCGATCTGAATTTTATGTGCACTAGCTGAAATGCGTTCGAGAACAGCGATGTGCGAACACTTCGCAAAATGTGGATTGATCGATGGATCTCAGTAAGTAGAATATGTGTTTATTCAAGTCGTTTGTTAGATTTATATTCGCCATTGGTACCCTAGAATCGATATCAGAGCTGACAACCGCGGACTGTCGCTGACATAAGTGAGAGGAAAAATACCCCCATGTGGAGAAAGTCGCGTGGTATGCAGATGGATCTGGATTCACCCGGACTAATTATATAATCGATAGGGACTCATAGGAACTTATGTGTTTCTTTCGTCAGTTTTGTTTTGTTTTAAATGTCGAATAATAATGTGCAAAACTTAACAGATAGTGGACAAAAATTCAAAATACAAATGTTAATTGGTTTCAATGATGTTAAAAAATTGTAATTTGAGAAAAATTATATATTTTTTATTCTTTGCTTTTACCCTTATTTTTAAAAGTCAAATATTTATTTTTTGAATAAATTTAAAGATTAATTTTATAGAAAGAGCAGAAAACCCCTTACACTCTAAATTTGAATCATTGATAAATGGGTCGCGGAATAAAATTAGTAAAAGTTTTCATTGATTCATAACGCAAACTCACTGATTAAAATAGCTAGAAATTGGTCACTGATTTAAATCAATAAAGGTTTACTGAAGATCTGTGAAATTCCATTGTTTTAAATTTAGATAATATTTCGAGATAAATAATATTTTTCTTATTAAAATGAATAGATAGAGGACCAAAATTCCAAAGTAAAAAAAACTTTGTCTTAATGATATTCCAAAATTTATATATTTTCTTAGGATTTTCTTTGACCATTTATTTTTTAAAATGAAACATTTATTGTTTTCAAAAGCTTTAGAGATTAATTTATAGAAAAATGATGATACCCCATACTGTCTATATTTGAATGATTAATAAATGGGTCACAGAATAATTTGAGGGCGAATTTTCATTCTTTCATAACGCAAACTCACTGACTGAAATATCTAGAAGTGGGTCACTGATTAGAATCAAAGAGGATTTTTACTGAAAATCAGTGAAGTCTTACTGCTTTCAAAAGATTATTCTCTTTTAGAAAATATGTTTCCTATTAAAATTAATAGATAGTGGACAAAAATCCAAAGCAGAAAAATGTTATATTTGAGTCATTCAAAAATTATAATTTAAGGAAAACTCATATATTTGTAGATCTTGAAATCTATAAATTAAATATTTATAATTTGCAAATTGGCGGCAGAAGATATTAAACGATTGTAAGAAATTGAGGGTCTTCTACAAAAGTAATGCTTCCGCACTTAAATGGGGTGCCTATTTAAGATATAGTTTTTTTATATACAATAATTGTTTCCTCTAAATTGATATATTTAAAAAAAATAATCAACCGCTATTTTCTTAGTATAGAAGTTTTTTGAACAAGCAAGACTCTAAAATTGTGTGTTATGTAAACCTGAAAATTGAAAAAGGAAAGAAAAAATATTTCAGAAGAATCATCCTTTTTTAAAATATGATGGCATCATAGGTTTAAAATATCAAAAATTGAGAGATTCAGAGTGCTACTGCTACTTAAACACTTTTCTGCTCCAAGCCACGCCCAGGAAGCGTGAAAATTATTGTTCGGAATCAACGTTCAAATTAATAATTAAATTAATAATGAAATAGCAAATTCGGTTGAAGGGATGAATAACTTGTGGGCCAGATTCTAAAATGATTTTTGAAATCCTTAACTTTAAAATATTGAACCCTCTTCTTTAATAAATATTATCTTTTTCAATTCAATATCAATTATATTGTGTCTTAATCTGAAAGTATTAAAAAACTGCTGTTAATATAATTGACACATTTTGAACTTGTAGTTTGTGGCAGGTGCGGATGAAAAGACATTTTACGTATTTTTTTATTTGTAATTTTTAAAGGAAGTCTCATAATATTTTAAAAGGTGAAAAATGACTGGCACTTGCAGTGTTCAAGTTATTAAAAACTACCCTTAAGATGAATTAAGATAACATTTTCAATACTTTCGTCGGCAGAAAGTGACTTCTATGGGGTCATTGACAAAATACGTGATACATTTTTAAATGACCGCTATGGTGCGGATGAAAATAAATATTGTTTTTCTGTCACGTGCAGTTCGGATGGCCCTTCGCGTGTTTACTAAGGTACATTTAATATAGGGAATGCAAACTTCTGAACATGGCACTGAATTATATTCAATGCAGCACCATCTGGAGACAGTTAATCTGGGGTATGCTCCCTAAGGCCGGAACAGTTCCTACCTAGAAATTTTTGGTCCGTTGATCCTAGTCAGGACCGAACTAAAGCCTGATTAACATAAAACGTTCCGGCCTAACTAAACGTTCATAATTTTTCTAGTCACAAAAAATGGACCTATTTCATGGGTCATGACCCTCAAAGTGTCATGACTAGAACTTATAGTCCAGTTGTTCTTGTGAAATTCCGACCGCCACTATAATTGAAATGGAGTGAAATGAGGCGATTTCTACATATGGCACTTCGCGCCATCTTACATGTTGACTTTTTTATTCCGCCAACGCAATTTGTCGGCGAATTGTACGGAAATTTCGTTAGTATCAGTTAGTGGCTGTAACTGTTTGATCATTTAATTTTAGGCAAGTTGCCATAAGTGCAATGTGATAATTCCAAAAACATAATAGTGTCCTAAAAGCTTACATTAAGTGAGAATCCCTCCTAAAACTGCTTTAAGTTTATTGATCAACAGTTAATTGATGAGAATGACAATGAAAAAATGATTAACTGAGAATAGAGAGATAAAAAAAAGAAACTTCAAATTTGAGAAGTTTAACTTCACGAATATGTAATAAAACTCCTGCAAATTTAACTAGTAAACTATGTATGTAATATTCAAATAAATTACCTTTGCTTACATATAATGAATCATGTGGGTTGTCGATTAATTGGGTGCCAACTATACTATACGTACTTAACGAGCCTGAACTTGCATGGGAAACTTTATTGTATATGTTTTGGTTTCACGGGACTTTAAAGCGAAGGTGTCTTATTAAATTATACATATCGTATATTTCAATGTCAAGAGCTATGCATAGCATGCGAGATGGCAATATGATGTAACACATCTGTTTACATTATTGACACCCACAGCATTGGCTAAGCGTCCTGGTTATAAAACCGAAAATCTCTCAATTTAAGTAAACTTTAAAATTCAAGTGACATTTATCAAAATATTTCAAATATGGCTATTAGGCAAATCCAGTAAACCTAGAAATAACTCATGGATGACTAAATGACTCTCTAAAATTATATACAAAGGTGTGTGTGTGTGCGCAAATGGGGCTCTCCAAACTGTACTCCACCTGGTAAGGGGTTCCTAAAAAATATTTCCCCATAACTACTAGGATTTATGCATTTGCAAATGCACTCTGTAGGTTAGGATTTCTCGTAAAACTTACCAATATTCAATTTTACAACATCGTGTGCATACCTTAAAATGCTTCGATATAATTTCCGAAACCTAAACTTTCTAGTACTTCTCATAAAATATTTTTTATTTTTTCAAGGCTTTCACAGGCCTTAAAAAACTTTTCAATTCTTTGTTTAAAGTCTGCAAAAATCTACATTTTGTTTTAAATTTGGCTGTTGCTATTTTCACCGAAATTTCGGTACAATTAACTTACTCTTGTCGGTGCACACACTTCGTTAAATTATTTGAAATCATTTCAATTTTATTTAAAAAACTTTTTAAAATTTTTATGGATTTAGAGTCTTTCTGTAAATCAATTATTATTCTCTTTTCAATATTTAGAGTAAGGATTCATTTCTGAAATAATTTATTTATATTTACATTTGAAGGTTTACAGTGCATAACTAGATATCTAACACAACCGGAATTTTTCAGGAGAGCGAAATAACATTCGTAAAATCGAAATCACTATTCTTTTCCCTCCGACCGGAAAGCGCAACTTCCCGGCCGCTACGCGAAACGAAGTTGCCGCTTTCCGGCGCAGTCTAGCAAGAAAATAGTATACACACCTCGGTCAGCAAAAAAGAAAGCCTCAGATCACATGTATGTCAACATCAGCTTCGCCTCGGCCGACAATTATACGTGGTACGTGACATTTCGTATTTTATTGTCCTATATGGGTAATATACTATTAAAGCTAAAGGGAAACTGTACTTACGAGCTGAAGTTTTTCTGGATTAAGACTAAAAATAGAGGTTTAAAAGAATTTCCAGTTTCGAGAAACGGAATGGGGAGGTTTATTATCTCAAAGTGACGGGAACCTAAAACTTAATTAGACTTGGTTGCGAATAATTATAAAAAGTGCAATTTTTAGTTTAACCTAGACGGTTGTGCCGCCGCGCCACGCCGGCGCCGGTCATCGTGCTGAAAAACCGCGCTGCCGCTTATTCGAATTTCAGTGTTGCCGGAGTAAGCGCTCTGTATTTCCCGCCAGTTCGATCGGAAATTCCCAACTTTTCCCAGAAAAATTTCAAAACTTCCCGGAAATTTCCCGTAAAATTAAATCTATCCAAAAGTATATGGAAAAAACTGGTTTATTGAATTTAGTAAATAGTGAAGTCTGATTTTTGCATTTCTGATATCTCTTTCATGCGCTGTGGTTTTTCCTGCGTATTTTCTTGTTAAAACAAGTTCTAAGACATGGATTAACATAATCTAAAAATAGACAGGAGTAACTGCTGCGTATGGCAGAGGTATCACGTGGCCTGTAACATATTGAAAAATCCTCGTAGTAGGTTACCATAGTTTTAAAAAGATATATAGTTTTTAATTTTCAAATATAATGCAAATTTTAAATCAATTCCTTTTATGGATTCACTAAAATGTGTAATGACCCGAAACAACTGTAATTAAGTAATGCTCATGCCTATAATTAAGAGGTGGACGTAGAGATGAAAAATAGAATAATGTATAAAACCTGGTCATTGTTTCATATATTGTATTTAAGCATGTCAGTCTCTTCTTTATCAAATTAATATTATTTTAGTTGGGAGTCAGGCTATGTCAACTGTGTCCATGAAATTTTAGTGATTTTTTGAAAAGTGACAACAATTGGAAAAATTTGTAGATAACAGCATTAAAAAAAACACTTTGAACCGTTTTTTTTTTAAAACCGCAACGTTTTCATTATTTTTAATAATAAGGATTTTTGCGACTTTTAATTGAAAAATTACTAACTTACGATTCGTGTGCAATAATCGAATGAAATTTTGTATGACAACTGTGAAGCGTTTAATCTTTCAAATAAGAATTTTTTTACAATAATATTTCTAAAATTATAATTTTTTTATTAACAATTATTTAAACAAATTCGATTGTCTATAACTTCTATGCTACGATCGCAGTGAAAATTTAACACAATGTAGTTTGCACACTTCTTTCTGTTCTTCAAAAAAAGCAAATTGGTAATTCTCACTCTGACCGTCTTAAAATACAGTCTTTGTCGCGAGCGCGACGTAATAATTGTCGCTTTGAACGGCGCGGGCGGCGCGACCGTCATTTGTTTATGCACGTCCAAAGAAGCCTTGGTTTCAACGTAGAAACTTTAATGACGCGGCTCGTTGTGCAAAAGTGTTTCTGTTCTCTATGAGCATATGTTCTCAGAAGATTCTTCTTGTATCGAAAAAGTCGGAAAATCATTGATTGGAGAAAAACCTTAATTTTTTGAATAACACGTAGTGCGACAAGATTTGCACTCATACAATCCAATGCACTTTTCAAATTTCCAATTCCATTTTTCGGTTATTAGACGTAAATCCTGTATGACATTTTTATGCTTATCTTTATTCAAAGGATTGAAGCATGACTTTGGACGAACTATTTTCCTTCAGTCGATCTGCAAACGTTAAAATACATGGAATTGTAGATATGATATTGTATTACGTGATCTAACGATATGTACATATAAATAATACTTACGCATAAAATTAAACATAAGCTCATAGAGAACAGAAATACTTTTGCACATCGAGCTGCGTCATTGACGTTTCTACGTTAAAACCAAGGCTTCTTTGGACGTGCATAAACAAATAACGATCGCGTCGATCGCGCTGCCCGCGCCATTGAAGGCGACAATTGAAGGCGAGCGCTGCGCGCGACAAAAGCTTTATTTTAAGACGGTCAGAGTCAGAATTACCAATTTGCTTTTTTTTGAAGAACAGAAAGAAGTGTGCAATCTACATTGTGCTAAATTTTCACTGCGATCGTCGGCCTATAAGTTATAAATAATCGAATTTGTTTAAATAATTGTTGATAAAAAATAATAATTTTGGAAATATCATTGTAAAAAAATTCTTATTTGAAAGATTAAATGCTTCACAGTTGTCATAAAAAATTTCATTTGATTATTGCAAACGACTGGTAAGTTAGTAGTTTTTCAATCAAAAGTCGCAAAAATCATTATTATTAAAAATAATGAAAACGGTGCGGTTTTTGAAAAAACGGTTTAAAGTGTTTTTTTATAATGCTATTATCTATAAATTTTTTTCAATTGTTGTCACTTTTCAAAAAATCACTAAAATTTCATGGGCATAGTTCACATGGCCTGACTCTATATCATTTATTACGAGATAATGCTTAGCATGAAAACATACAATAAAATACCCTTATCTTCAAATATCAAATTATAATACTAATAGGAATAATTACTCCCAGATTTTCACATCCATCATCTCTTTGGTCGGTTTGAACTGTAGAAATCCTCCAACATCTGCAGTTCCTTCCCTCGTAGCCAAAATAGAATTCAGAGACTCATTTGCCAGATGATTTCGATGAAGGTTTTTGATCAGCTTTACTTGACTAAAATCGCTCAACAGCGACATTAGAAAATGGTAACACCAACAGAAGGCCCATAACCTTTTCTAAATTTTTGAAAAGTGGTCCACCTGCTGCATTCATCAGCTGAAAAGCTTTGCGCCAGTAAACTTCAGGAGAGACTGATAAGTCCAGCTGAAACTCTTCGTGATTAAGACCATGTTGGCGCCATTCCTGTTCCATTTTTTACTGATCTACAAATTGCTTTAAAATCGGAAATCTTGCTAGGACACACTACAAAGATTTAAACTTGAGAGATTGAGCAAACGGAGGATAGACTATTTTTATCACTTTAAAAACTGCATCTGTGAACTGATAAAGTTCCTTGAGTTCTGAAACTAGCGTCATGAAGAACTGATGAATGCCGTTATAGCAAAAATCTAGATCTCTCTGCTGTACGTTGCCGCTAGTTCTCAAGTGATAAATGCTTTCAGTATCAAGAACGCCAGGATAAATGTTCTTCTCTTCAACAAACGCGATCATATTTTGATGATCAAAATCAAAGATGTTCAAAGCATTCTTGACGTACTCTACTTCAAGATAGTTGCTGCAAATCTTTCTCAACAATTTCTCGACTTCTGGCTGTAGTCTTTATAGTAGAGCAGTGTCCGACTGAAAGTGTAGGTTGAAGTCAGTCATCAATCCCAAAGCGTAGGACAGGATCTGTAAATAGATGATTGTGAATTTATTCGACATCGTGTTCACAATTTCTTAATTCGTCTTCGACGGATCTCTAAATCACGCAATGTTTTAGAGACAACCAACGTGTGTTACATACAGTAAGTATCGCATGTATTTGAGTTTGACCTCCATTTGGTGGCATGATAGTGTACTTATAAGCCAGTTTACTGGTCACCAGCCAGCAGAAATGTAATCAGAGTAAATAAGACATGGACCGGAAAATTGCAAGAAACGTACTCTCTATCTCTTTTACTCGTATGTCTTTTCTGCTGGCTGGCGACCAGTAGACAAGCGTGTGAATACACCATGAGAGAACCATTTCATATGAAAGTGCCTGAAGGGCCTCCAACTAATGTAAATGCTGTTGTTAAGTACTCTATGCAGATGTTGTACTTAAAAACGTAATTATTACACAAAATTATTACACTTCAATATTGTATTTTAAAATTCTTTAAATTTAAAATAAAAATGTAAAATGAAACATTTTTAAAGAAAAAGATATTCGAATTCCGGTTACCGCGACTTTATTCCCACTTACATATCCCACTTCATATGAACGTCGCTACGTGTTAACACAAGCGTCTAATGTGACTATAAATTGTGCATATAAAGTAGACGACAACCAACGAATTCTTCGACAACTCGAAAATCAGTTATTCGTTCCTGCGCTAGGGAGTATTTGAAATATTTTGGAATCTGGAGGACTTTTTATAAAAAATTGAAAGCGAACATCTGCTGGATAAAAATTCGAGAACTAATGTTCTTAGATTTTGTTCTAACAATTCTATGACTTTTTTTACTTTTTCGATGAAGTCTGCGGTTCTTCCATAGAAATTAGATGATATTCAAAAAAAGTGGCCTATCCTAGAATGGATGACTAGTCAATTAAAGTGTCGACAACTTATTTTTGCGGTGTATGTAAGAATAACGCTGATCGGCCGACCGACACATTTCGCCAGCGCGACTATTACCAATTTTTTTTTTAACTTTTTTCTCGGGTGAACCCAGTTTTTCATCATAGTCACAAACTAAGTCAACTGAGTGATGATATAAAGATTTAAAAGTTAATTTAAGTTAGTTTAAGATACAAAATTACGAGCGTGGTATAGTTTGGAGTTCAAATTTTACCACAGCGCTGCCCCGAGTAAAAATGATTAGAATTGAGATCGACTTGGTGATGTCTTATGTTCGTCTCCAAGACATCGATCTCTGGCTGCGTTTTGAAACTGAGTCGAGACATAAGCCTTAGTTTTTTTTTTGTATACGCTTAGCAATGGTTTTGTCCCAAGTCGGTCTAAACTTGATTTAGGACGATCCTTTTTGTACTCAGAAATGAGATTAAAATCGATAAATGAAAAATCGTAATTATTAAATTAGTTACTTTTAATTAAAAAATTTAGAAACTGTGGGTCTGAACGAGTATAACCCTGACAAATTAAAAAAAATAAAATTGTAATTTTCTATAAGGATTTCCGAAACCGTTAGGAATACGTTAACACAAAAAAAATTTCGGTATCGTCGTCAAAAAAGTACAATACAAATGAAAATCCAAAAATAAATTGGTTGAACATATACACAAAAATAAATTACAGTATTATTGATCTCACTCATCTTAAAATTTTTCCAGCTCCCGAAATTTTGCACTACGAGCCGATAACATTAGCAGCCGATATGTGGTAAGTATAAATAATAATAATAATAATAATAATAATAATAAAAAAAATAAAATAATGACTTCTCATTAGAGTTCCGGGGTTCGATGTCTGAGCCAGTACCTCAGGGAATTTATCTATGTACTTTTACCGAGGTTCTGCGAGTTTGGATTCCACCTTAAGATTTAGGACATCCTATCATGTATTTGGCTGCAATCCAATCCGTGGGTGATGGTTAAAAACCAGGATTTTCTCTATACGTCAAATTAGGCATATTGCACTTTCTATCGGCGAGAAAATTCGATTCCTCTGGCTTTGACGTTGAAAAAGTAAGTGAAGAAAAAATGGTAGCTTAAGGAAACAGGGATCATTTTAAAGGTGCAAATATTGTACGTTAATGAGCCGAAAATTATTATTCAAAAAACTTTTTTGTCCTTAGTTAAACCTACCCAAGTTGTGCCTCAGCGCCTCACTCTGGCCTTCGAACCCTTTCCCTGTGGTAAGGAAAACCGAAGATGATCCTTTGAAAGAACGACACCACGCTGAGCTCTGGCACTTGCTTTCCTATATAAAAAACTGACTTAAAATATCGCAATTTGCACGAAGACAACAAGAAGCACATTGTTCCTTCAAATTATAAATTATTACAGATAGTTCAATTAACTAGCTCCATTTTATATCACTTCATTATCTTCATTAGAACTGAAAATAGTTCAGTCGCATATTTATTTACAAAAATTCACTGCCTTTAAAAGCTATGAAATTGCCTTTTTTCATCAGATTTTGACATCTGTAAGCTACAAAAATTTTTTTGGAATAATAATTTTCGGCTCATTAACGTACAACATTTGCACCTTTAAAATGATCTCTGTTTCCTTAAGCTACCATTTTTGCTTCACATACTTTTCGAACATCAAAGCCAGAGGCAGAGTTGCAAGTCTCATCTGCAACAAATTTAAACTTTTGTTTTTTCTGTGTTGTCTTAAATCTTGTGTCCCGATTTATAGCTCGAATTCAACTCATACTTTGCCGTTTTTTCATTGCTGCTAAGGACGCCGTAGCAGTCGATAGCTTTTATTCCATCGAAGGATAAACGTTCGCCAAATAGCATGTAAACTTTAACAGTGGTAAATTTTATATGTAACCAAATTTAACTTGAGTGTTTTCTGTGTGCGCCTGCAATTAATCGATGCCCAACCCCTGTTGACCGAGTTTCATTGCGCGCCAAAGTCTTACCCAACTACCCCAACTGATCAAAAATGTTTTAAAATTTAAAAAACCACCATGAACAATGCAAAAGTGATTTAGAACCCCAAAATAATTACATGACACTTGAAAATTACCCCCTCTTTATAATTTTCCTGAAAAACTACCCTTCCACTTGAAAATATGCAGCGGAAGATATATATGTATGAAAAAAGCATTAGAAACACTCAAACTTAGAAAACACTGTTAGTTGAAATTTTTTTGCTCTTTTTTTCTCTCCGATAATATATAATACGCTACCCAAAAACTACCCCTAAATCATACATACCCTCGCCTCGTCATCAAAAACGTTTTAAAAACTGGAAAACCACCTTGACCGATGTAAAAATGATTAACATGGAACATTAAATTCAAGTAGCAAAAAAATTCAGTGTCCCAGTTTCAAGTAGCAAAAACCGGAAACCTATAATTCGTGTATTGAAATCATCTACAACTTCAAATTCAAGTATCTAGATCATCTTCACATTGTTCAAGATGCTTTTCCAACTTTTGAAACGTTTTTGCTCACGAAGGGTAGGTATGTATGACTTGGAGGTAGTTTTTGCATAATGCATTATATATTATCGGACAGCAATAAAAGAGCAAAAAAAGTTCAATTAACAGCGTTCTCTAAGTTTCATTGTTTTTAATTATTTTTTCATACATATATACGATCCGCTGTATACGTTCAAGTGGAAGGTAAGTTCTTCAGGCAAATTATGAAGAGGGGGAAATGTTCAAGTGTCATCCAATAATTTGAAATTCTAAATAATTTTCACAATGTTTA
>JAAAKG020132694.1:0-14425 GCA_010014905.2 Druon quercuslanigerum
CCTAGAGACACCGTTTGGAACACCATACCCTGGTGCCATGCAGTTCTCGGCACGGTTGTTAACACCTTAACTTGGGTGGTTTTTTCTCGGTGCATCCTTCACCCAGTCTGGTTGGTCCGCGGGGCCTATTTTATTTCGGCCCTACCCTCTGTTTCCAGCGAGCATCCCCCTATCCGCCGCCTGGGGACGCGCCACGTATGGGTTACAGATTCCCACTGTGGCGGCGCACTATAGTGTACGTGCTATAGTGTTCACGCGACTCATTGGCGTCGCCCATGCGGTTTTCTAAACTTTTCCAACATTCCTCAGACCTCTCTTGTTGCCAACCCACTTTCCTGAGCATGGTGCATAACTTCTCCGATTACGTTTCCTTCTGGGTCCATCTTGCGTTCTTCTCCATCTCTTTTCTTCTTCCATCTTCACCCTTTTCTACACAGTCCGGCCCCTCTTTCCTCCTCGACCTTTCGCTTCGCTCCTAACTTCCTTTTTTCACATGCCACTATTGTCCGGGCTCAATTATCACTTCCTACGCTTAAATCTCATATCACTTCCACACTAAATCCGTTACTTTCCTCGCCTTATTGCATCACTATTGCACTTTTTGAGCCACCTATATCTCTAAATACCGTCCGAAAAGCTTTCTGGCACCTCGCACATGACTAATACTATTATTAAGCAAAAACCATGAAATTCCAAAAAAGCGATTAATTTAAAATAAATATTTAAAATTTTAACCTATATAGATGTATTTTCAACCAAATACTTGAATTTTTGTCCATGGTATTAGTAGTTTTAACAAAAAAGTTAATTTATCATCAATTAGTTGTATTTTTAACCAAAAGCGATGAATTCCAAAAATAAAATAGCTTAACTTAAAACCGAAAATGATCAATTTTTATATAGAAAGGGAATAGTTAAATTTCTAATTAGGAAAAATAATTTTCGCTAAAAAAAATTTGATGAAATATTTAAATGTTCAATGTGAAGACACCAGTGTGACAGCGTTACTTTTCAAGAGTACAAGATTTAGATTTTAACTGCTGTATACGCTTACATTCCGATTTTTTTGGTAAGTATAAGTAAATTAGTTGTTTTTTAATACTAAAAGCTTGATGGTATCAATGTCCGAATTGCTTGTTAATAATTATTGATTTTTGGTTTGCCTTATACGAGTAGATGGATCAGTAACGATTCTGCACCTCTTAATAACAGTGCTTTAGGAAAAAATTTATTAAAATTATTATTTAAAAAAAATCCCAACTTTTGTTCTATTTCTTGACTTAAATATATTTTTTTGTTTAAAACTCAACCATTTTGTTGAAAATGTATCGTTTTGATTTAAAAATTAAAATTGACACTTTCTTATTTTGGATTAAAATTTTGTCGTCTTGATGATTCAACTATTGAAACTTCTTCTGTTCGATAAATTGAAATTTTTTGATGCATGGAGATATGATAGTATAGATGGAGTAGATGTGTGGCCACAGTTCTAAAAAAGAGTAGTGATGCTTATAGTAAGGAAAGTCAAAGGAATGAAAGATATACTTACCAATTTTGATAGAATGTGCGTACGTTTTCACTTTTCAGTTAAATGGGAGCTCTGTTAACTTAAGTGTTTTTAAATGTGAGGAATATGGTCAGATTAAAATAGATTTATTATAAAGTCATTAGACAGATAATTAGTTACAAATATTAACTTACGTGTACTTTTTCTCTTCAAGAAAAACACGTAAATGGCGATTCATGAAATCGCACGACCTGAAAATTTAGAGAAATGATGCTAGAGCGCGATATTGAGTATGGTTGTAGTGAGACACACTTTTAGTTACAGTGAGTCTGACTATATACATCTTTTTACACTAATTGGGATATCCATTAATAACAAAGTAAAGTATATAAAGGTATATTGAAAAATTATTACTTATAATCCAAAAACGTCTGCATTTATACTTCACATGATTGTATTTAGCTTGTTATGGTTCTAAACTATATGAAATATTAATAGACTTGTATTGATGATATTCTGAGGTCTTGTCCCTATATGGTAACACTGTAGGTATCTCGTATTTTCTGTATTACTAACTGTAGCACAGTTTCCATAATAAGGTTCAAAGTCAGAGAGCCGTTAGTGCACTCGTTTATAATTGGTGGTACCGCTATGTTTTATTTTGGGATGTAACAGTCCTCCCTCCTTAGTATCATCATCGTTCTCCATGATTTTAATTTGTTCAAAACTTTGTATTAGGTCTCCGTTATTGCTATTTGCAGTTCAAATTTTCTTGCTCAAGGTTTGATTTTTGACTGCTACATGTATATGTGGTTCTAAATACTTGATCATAATTTTATAAAGAGATATGGTTTAGTTTAAAGTTGAAAGTATCTTTTCTTATAGATGCATATCCCAGTCTTAAAGCCGACAGTTTGCATTGATTAACATTAAAAACACCTAATTCACATATGTAATTTTGAGCTAATTTTAAAACTTAGTATTTACTGGGTTCCAAGATAAGAGGCTAGTTCATAAAGTTAAATAATTCTCTTGCAGACTCTACTTTTAGCCCTTAGTCTAGTTTTATAATATATGCTCGCAGCGTGTAGGTGACTTATCTATCAAGTGCACACTTGTGCTGGAGAGTTCCTATGATCTCCGCAAAAGTGTGGATCTGTTTCGCCATATTACGTGTGTGATGTTTCACTTGCTTATCAGCTTCTTACTTCTTACTTCTTGTGTTTTACTCACTGCGGGTGCTTAAATCTAGCACAAATATAAAATAATGTTAATGTTTTAATTAAGTTATTGGTATCAATTATAGCAATTCTAAAGCCAGATTTCTCAAAATTATCATAGAGAAATTATTTCTTTTCTTAGCCTTTTTAATGAATACTCTCAATTCATCACATTA
This sequence comes from Druon quercuslanigerum, assembly GCA_010014905.2. NCBI lineage: Eukaryota > Metazoa > Arthropoda > Insecta > Hymenoptera > Cynipidae > Druon > Druon quercuslanigerum. Next base: position 2,904 of record JAAAKG020132694.1, read on the forward strand.
AATTGCTTAGGTAAAATTAGTCACTTACGCCTTTTCTTATGAACAACAAATAAATTCTAATATTTGTTTTCTTATGTTTTACCAAAATATGTTAGTTAAACTCTATTATTTTTGTATTCGAGAATTCATTACATTGATTATCCAATAGCAATTTTATAACTGAATTATAACTGAATTATAACTGAATTCTGAAATGCTGTTGCAATCTTGATTCACATTACAGAATTTGTTATTGATGATAATAATTTTGAAGTGTAGAACTTGAAAATGGTAGGATATCAGGGGAGAGGAGTCAGTTGATTCGCAGAAATTTTGAGTCTACAGCTCTTCTTCCATAGCAATTCAAATGTAGCTTCTGACTGGTCTTATATTAAAGGCGTTTCCTCGTCGGTGAAGTCTGATCAGCGTAGGATTAAATTTGATACAAGAGTAATAGGCATAAAGATACAACTCTTCATAATGTACAATGAAGTACTTTCCATTTTGTACTCCAAGTAGGCGTTTCTTCTGTTCTCTAGGTGGAGCCTGATTATGAAAAGATTAATTTTCATGTAAAAGGCAGCCATAATGAAATGATACATTCATCATACGAAGATTTCCTTTAAATGGAATTAGGGATTCTTCTTTGTCTGATGGAAATAACCTTAATGAGTCCAATTACGAGGATGACGCAGCATGCTGTCAGGTTGATATTTTTCTTTGCATATCTAGCCAAGCATTTTGACTGGAAATTTTTTGGAATTTTATTTTTCGTCCTCCCTCCTTAATTCGCCTTAATCTTTGTTGTTGTCCACCAAGACAAAGATGCAACTTCAGTAGTGCAGACAGCTATATAGGGCTAATTCACTGAACTTGTTTGATCACATACATCATTTGGAACATTCAAGACTCTAAATAAATGCATATATTGTTGTTGTATCATTTCTCAGGTGTTTTATATAGCTCAATATCAGAGTTTTATGTTTTTTTATTGTTGACTAGTATACGCGTGTGCTCTTGTCTATTGAAAGTTACTAAAAATGATAATATAAAGGCTAAAGTGATTATTTCGAATTAAAGGGATTATAGTCTTTTAATTAACAGTGTTGTTTCCTATGAGAAAATTCAAAAGGTAGAGCTACTGTCCTTGCCAGTGCCAATTTAGATTGAGTTCTTACTGCATAGTTTCGTGCTAAACATCAAAATTCCTCGAGTTAATTCTTATTTTACATGCTAAACAATTTGGACCTATTTCATGCGTTCACTATTAAAAAATCAGTATTATATTTAACAAAGAGATATCAATTGTTCTTGACCTTTGTATTTTTGAATTTAATTATATTTTTAACAGTTTTCGCTTGAGTTCCATAGTTCAGTACAAGGAAACTATTTATGCAAAATAGTAACCCGTATTTAATCCAGACAGATGTCTTTTATTAATTTAAAGAATCAAATTCGATTAAATCCATTATTCACGAAATTAATATTCTTGACTGAAAAGGTTTAGATTGATAAATTTATTTGATTCATTGAGCTCAATTCTTTGGCTACATGTGAAAGGTGTAATTAATCAGATTGATTCAATATCACCAACTCAATTTCTAATTATGTTTAGATCAAAAATACAACCGTATGGTCCGAAAGAAATCTAATCGAGGTAATATATATGTAAGTGTATGGAGAGTGATTCATTGTTACCAAAAATCGGTTCCTTGGGTTAGCGTTGGTGTTTCTCCTTCTGTACAAAGAAATATATATTAATATAATTGGTAAGGACGTGGATAGTATGTTTTTAGTCGTTCAGAAATATTTATGTGTTTGGATCGCGTTCTGGGTAGTATTAATAACATTACCCTTAGACTCTTCGCTCGTTTCTTATCATAACAAAAGTAGTCCGACATGCGTTGCGCATCCTACCGTCCGCGGAGGCAACTCTTCAGTAAAGAGTCATCTAGGACGTTTGCTTTTAGAATTTTGATTGATTTAGATGCAGTTGAGATTGTGGATCTTGTTTTTTTAGGCTATTAGGAATCTGAATGATAAAGAAAATTAAAACGTTAAGACCGAATTTAGGGGTTGAAAACTTTAAAGAGAAAGGTTTAAGTTTTCTGAATTATTTAGGTTATACCCCTTTTTCTTCTCTTTTTTCTTTGAACTTCCTCACTGTTGTGTTTCATTTGAGTAATTTCAAGTTTAACTAATGAATGCCGATGAAATAGCTAATTTAAAATTATACTGAAGTTAAATTTGTTAATAAAAGCATTAAATATAAACAAAACTTACTAATCCCACCGCTGCTACCAAATCAGCTGTCACGTCCCGAGAAAATAGGAAAGGGTATTATGGAAATTTTTAAAATGACTGATCGACGGTTTTGTTTGAGGTGTTTGTTCCAAAACACTTGCATTTATATTTTCTATACTAGTTCTTTCGCTTCATACATACTTCCTGAGTTTTAGGTTCATTTCGATTATTTTTATCCTCGGTTTATTAATCTGATTTTTATGTTATATCGTAAGTGTTCAAGCATTTTTTTTAAATTTTCAGTTACTTTGTGATGCCTATTTTAAAAGAAGTGAATCGCGCAGATTACTTGCCGCGAGTTGCGTCCATCGTACAGTAGAAAAAGCGGTAAAGATTAGACTAGTGCGACTAATGCTTGATATGACCACGAAAGTTAGAGTAATGTCATCTCTGTGTTGTATTCATGTGTTATTTCAATAAAAATTCCTTATCAGTTTCCTTATCAGAATTGCTTAAACGCGTTGCTGAAGTGCAAGCAAACGGTGTGATCGGAAAAGCGTACCTATCACTTCACGACCGACTGCCTTCGTCGAGTAGAAAGAGGCAGTAAAGGTTAGACACACTTGATTCGTTTAATAAAGAATAGAAAGATGTTTATTGTGTCTATTAATTGATGTTTTCAACTTTAACTTTCTTTTGTTGCTAGAATTGAGTGAATTTGACAAAACACCTGGAAATTTGTTCAAATCCATAAAAAAAAATATATATATTTTTTTTATTCTAAAAAAAAAACAATTGTTAGAGGTGGCGCAAGCCCCATAAAGTTTAACACATATTGCTCATAAGAAAAAAAACGTTTTTGTATATTTTATTCATAATTCTTAATATTAAGGTCCCAAAAAACCCCTATAAGTAATAAAATGGATTTTTTTAGTTTTTGGCGCTAATTATGATTTTTCTGCGGTTTTTTTAACGCAGATTATTCCAAATACATAAAATACTACATTTTACTGATAATTAGATGTTTACTTAAATTGTTTAAACCATTAATTATATAGCTATCTTCTTCTAGAATATTACTACATAGTTGTGGGTTTTTCTTGAAATTTTTAACTTTTTATCACTTTTCAATTAGAGTAAAGTAATAATTAGTTCAAATTAACACAATAATTGTTATTAGATTAGTGCTAAAAAGTTGCGGTTTTTTCTAAACTCTTAAGCTTTTTGTACACTTTTCACTCAGAGAGGTAAGAATTATTGCGAGTTAACAAACATGCTTATTTAAATAATGTATTATTGTTTATAACCATTTTCTCTTAGATAAGTGCTAGAAAGTTGTGGGTTTTTTCTGAAATGTTTAACTTTCCTTTACATTTTTAGCTGTAAAAAAATAATAATAAATAAACATTAGAGAGAATCATATTTCAAACAATCTCTTTCTTTTTTGTGAATATATTTTTCTAAAATAAAACAGATGATTGAAATATGCTTTGAATTTTCTACATGGATCATATTGAATACAAATTTTTCTTGAAGTATTTACTGAGAGACTTTAGTGAGGTGCGCTTATCTCCGTAGATGCAGAGATGCAGCAATTGTCCAAAAACTCTTTTCTGTAACTTTTGCATGTTAAGCTTTATTATAACAGGTATAAAAAACAATTATATAATATATAATATTATATTACATTATATTATTATTATATATTATTATTATTATATTATTATAGATTTTTTCACTCGCTTTATAATTAACACATCCTTTCTCAGCAAAGACGCGAATCTTTGAAAAACTTATGTAGAATATCAGCAAGGTGCGACTGCAGTCAGAAAGTTGAAAGTGGTCAACGACGTAGTAGAACGAGTTGTGAAATTGATGTCTGACTTTAATTCTCTTCTTACTAGAGACGAAAGACAGAAACAATACCGGAAGCAATTCCCTGAATGCAGTAAGTCTACCTTGTCCCGTGAGACGTTATAATTAATTAATTATTTGTTTGAGGTCTTTGCAATCTTTACATATGTCTATTATCATCGACAAGACGTATTTTCTCCAGGGAAGGAGGGGGAAGAGCTAATGTTAAAATATTTGCAATTCCAAATTATTCTTTTACGCTTTGCAATAAATTTCTTGATGTAATTAAAAACAAAACTTTAACAAGTCATTTACAGGCCTAGTCCTCTCACCTCCTTTTATTATTCCATTCTTTGTTTTTGTCTCTTTTGTATATTATCTTTTTTGTTTTAATTTTTTTTTTTTAAATTGGAAAATTCTGAATAAAATTTACAAAAGCGTGTTTTTTCTTATGGGAAATACGTGTTAAGCTTCGTTGGGCTTGCGCCATTTTTAAAAAAAAATAGTTTTTTTTTGCGGATTTAAACAAGTTTCCAGGCGTTTTGTAACAAAATTCGAAAAAAATTTTTTGGACTCCCTAATGTCCATCCACGAGTGATCAGTTCGTGTAAGAGAGATTCTTACAATGAAATTAATCTTGTTTTTCCGAGGCTATTAGGAATCTGAATGGTAAAGAAAGTTAAAATGTGTGGCGTATTGCAACTGGTTTTCACGCCACAGTTTGAATAGTCTGAAGTAATGCAGTTACTTTTCTTCTCTTTTTTCTTCAAATTTTCTCACAGTTGGGTTTCATTATAGTAATTTTAAGTTTAAGTAATGAATGACGATGACATAGCTAACTTAAAATTACATTAAAGTTAAATTTGTTAATAAAACCACTGAATTTAAACAGAAGAGACTAATCTCACCACTGCCACCAAATCAGCCATCACGACCCGATAAAATAGGCGAGGGTATTATGGAAATTTGGAAAGAGAGGTACCAGCGTGCTGATTATGTCATTAACTTAAACGAAAAGATAACTATTTTGAATGTGAATTTGTAAGTTCGCGACATTGTCAAAGCGATTTGCTGCCCGTAGATCGAGAGAACAGTATAACTGCTTTAAACTTAAGACAAATCTACAGGGAAGATTTGGGGTTTATATACGCTGGGAGCTTTTTAATATATCAGGTAAATGGCGATTCATGAAACCGCACGCTCTGGAAATTTAGAGAAACGATGCTAAAACGCGAGATTAAGTTTCGTATTAAGTCTTGCCCTTTCAGGGATAAAAACTATCCTAATCCTAGGTATTATTTGTAGTCAGACAGTTACAGTGGGTCTATCCATTAATTATAAACTAAAGTGTATAAAGTTATATAAAAAGATTCTTACTCAATCACATGATTGTATTTAGCTTGTTATGGTTTTAAACTACATAATATATAAATACACTCGCAGCTCTGTTCGCACAATGTGCCTTCGAAATGGGTGAGGAGACATTAGAAGAACCAAAAATCCAAGAGGACCCCGCTGGTAACATTTCGATGTACTTGTTTTGGCATTTAAATGGCTGAGGTGCTTCCCCGAACGGGCGTTCGAATCTTCTTGGTTCGATCCAGTTTCATAATGAGGGCGTTAATACGCGTAGCCTATGAAGCGGCGAACAATTTTTCTAAGCCCGTAGCACAGTAGCACAGTTACCATAATAAGGTTTAAACTCAGAGAGATATCCGTTAATGCGCTCGATTATAATTGGTGGTACTTATATGTTTCGCCTGCTTCTGACAGACCACATCTGTCTTCTCCTCATGCCGAACCTCCTCTTTTTTTAAGGTCCGGGTTTCCTCCAGTCGTGAATAGAACTTCACCTCCTAGGCTTCCTTTTTCTAACATACTTCGCTATGGGCTTGATCAACTTGAATTCATTCGACTAATTCCCTATAAGAACATGTAAACCAAAATCACATGTGAGTTGCTTAAAAAAAACTACTTATTTTTAGTCACGCTTTTCAGATAAATTCATAAGAGTAGTTTTTTTAATACACATCTTGTTTTATCAGCTTCTTGTAATGAATTAAAATAGAGAACCCAATATATTCTAAATATTTTTTAACTATTTACAATTTAGCTCTAAATCTTTGCAACTCTCCTGAAATTGGCTCGAATCAATAGATTTTTTCCGATTTTCAAGTATTCTTAATTTTTCCTGACGGCTTTTGAACCCACCTTAAATTCTTTTGGATTTTATGAGATTTTTATTCACTTACTCAATTTACTACAGTTTATTTGAATGCAATATATTTTTTCTAATTTGTTCTATCCACTTGGAATTCACGGTAAGATTTTTATGTCTTTCAAACTTTTTCAGTGCTACCATATAAAATGCACTTTAAGACATGTCCTTAACTTTTTTTCACTTGATCCTAAATTCTTTTAAGCTCACCTGGCATGCTTTTGTATTGATGGACTCCTATGTATATGAGCTGTTTTTTAACTGTTCCTCTATTCCGGGCAGGAACTGCGATCGGAAATTTGAAAACTGAATGATATATAATGTAAGCGTATATATCTAAATCTAATTTAGAATTTTTTTGACTGTTCGTTTAAAAAATTACATCCGCTTAGGAGCTAATTCTCTAATACAGCATGTTAACTACAATTTTTTACATAATCTGAAGAATAAGAAACATTTTTACACTAAAAACAATGTTATCAGAATGAATTTTTAAATAATAAGACTAACTTGTACCTACAAATAATAATAAAAGCTGAATATATAATTGTCCACAAAGCTTCAATTTTTGGTCACTATCCCAGCCAGTCTCTTTCATTAGAAAATAAGTACAAGTTTCGTTTACCTTTTAATTCTAATATGTTTATCTGACGAAAAATTTAGCACGTTTTTCTTACGAAAAATAAAATTCATCTTTCGAAAATATTTATTGGACATATATGTGAGTAAGTGTGGGTGAATGATTTTTTCTGTTAAAATCTTAAAAATGAAGTGAGAAGATTTGAAAAATTATTACAGCGAAGATTTTTAAAATTATGGAAGAAATACCCTCTTGACATATCACATATCTCAAATAAATATTTTCGTCAGATACTTATTATCTTTCGTTAGATAAATTTGATCTTTTGTTCAGATTAATGTGCTGCGTTTATTTCTTGCAGATAACTTTTTTTTAAGCAAATGAGCTTCTACGCATTTATTTAAATTTTATCACTTAAGCAATATGAATTAAAAAATAACGGCGACAACAATCAAATATTCGGTCCAATTTCTGATTTATTATACCCAAAGCAGCCTCTGTTGACGTAATCAAACTTTACTCCTTAGGTATCGCATATATGAATATCGCATAAGGTCAAACTTGACGCCTGTAGTCAATGAGCTGTCGATCAAGATAACATATATGCTTTATAGTCGAATAAATAACAGCTACATTGGTAACCAAGTTTTCTATTACCTTACAAATCAGTTGGCTTTTTAATTGCAAAAAATGAGGGACGTTTATAATCTGGTCTCAATGGTGATGTTAATCCTTAATTCTATTGGTGAATATAATACTATCCCATATAACTATCCCATATAATTTAATCTTTTAATTTCAAAAGGTTCTAATTAAAACTCTATTAAATCTCATCCCCGTAAATCTAGTTATTTATTTGAATACACAAATATTAATTCACGATTTAGTTTATTAAATTTTATAAACCCAATTTACATTTGCATCAATAAAATCATTTATTTGATCATTTTTAAGCTCTTTCCATGCAACACAATAAAAATTGTAATTATTATTGCAAAAGATTCTTTTTTTAACCAAATTAATTATCTGTTTCTTCATACAGAGTTTACTTCACAGTTTGAATGTTTGCCTGATGGTGCCCCTATTCCTGGTGTTCCTCGTGGCGACCCCTCTTCTTCTGTTGCTGACAAACAACATCCACCTGCCAGACCTGAATCTTTGATCAGGTCTTCTTCTCATGCTGAAGATCCTCTTCGTTCAATGTCCAGGTCTTCTTCAACCGTGAATAGAACTACACCTCCCAGGCTTCCTTTTTCTAACATATTTGGCTATGGACTTGATCAACTTGAATTTATTCGACTCATTCCCTATAAATATCCGCAACGGCAATTTGAACTTCGAAAATTCACTTTTCCTACCAAAAAACCAATTGAATTGCTCGAAGGACAGTATGGGCCTATATCCACTCAAGAACAAATTGTATTATCAACATTCAATGGTGACATCTTTGCAATATTAGAAAATACTGATAGTCTTGCTGGAATATATACATACAATATTCGCAAAGTACGGGCAAAAATCAACATGAACAATGGCAAGGTTATCCCATTGACTGCAGATGAAATAAAAGAAATTCCCGTAGGCCGGCATCGCCAAATCTTGCATGGTTACAAAGTAAAACATGTAAAAGACAATCACGGGTGAGTCACTTCGAACAAAACGACTTATCGTTTAATCACATTAGCTTTGTTAAATAAAAATATTACTTTAGTTGCTTGTCTGAATAAATTGAAGCAGAGCACCTAATACATCCCTAATACTTTTTAATTATTTGCAATTCAACTGTGAATTTTTTTTTTTTGAATATCAGCCATCCACTGAGAGGCAATCAATGCAACTAAACTTAATGACAAATATTCAATTTTTTCCACCTCAACTGAAAGCAATTCAACATTGCCACAGCGTCAACAGTATCAAATTGAATAAAGTACTAAGTAGAGTCACACAGTGATACCAAAGAGTAGGAAAACTTTTTGGGTAGACTCTAGGAGACAAATTAACCATAATGAGAGAGGAGCACAAAAAGGGACCCATTAAATCCAACCTTCCTCACATGGCTCTCTTTGGTTCTTTTCTCGTCCTCTCTATACTACTTAATTATTTTTTTGACTAATGTGCATCAGAGCAACCAAGCCCTTTCAGCACACACAGCACATTCACAAACACACACACACACACACACACACACACAAACACCCAAAGGATGAAAAACCCAAAAAACCCTTTTTTGAAAGTGAAAGGATAGCTAGGTAATTCTTCCTATCTAGCCCTTTTATTCTTTTCTGCGTGCTATTCCATTTAATTGAATTTTTTTTCAGTTTTGTTCAAATCTTCGATGTTCGTAGGGTTACTAGATGCGCTATTTTTTTAGCTAATAAGCTGGTTTTCTATCACTGGCACTGATGTACTGATTTATTATTAAATATGATGCTTTTAACCGAAATGGAATAGAGAAACAGTTAAAAGAAAAACTGATATACATAGAATTCCGTGGATAAAAACTATGTGATGATACAACGTTATTTCTGCCGAGGCTTCAAATATTCATATAGTTGCAGTTATTGAAATAGAATCTGAAATAAATTCATTCTTTTAAAAATGAAAGAAGACCTTATGAAAAGTCAGAAGCATTCGCGCTTATTTATTGGCGCCCGTAGCTTGGTATTGAGCATAGCGCCCAATTTTTTCCTTCCTTTTCTTCTAATAATCAACATTCTTCTGCCAGGTCTCTTGCCCCTGCTAAGCCGCCACTTGGTCCCACGTCCAGTTCTTCTTCTAGGCAGATGACTCTACCTACCAGGCTTCCTTCTTCTGATGGATCTGGATATGAACTTGACCAGCTTCAGTTTATTCGGCTGATTCCCAAAAACAATCCAAACCTGATATTTGGTCTTCAAAGATACACGTTTCCTGTGGATAAACCAATTTATGTGTCCCAAGGATGGAATCGCTATGGACATATACCAGTAAAAGAACTAATTGTATTAACATCACTGGCTGGCGACGTTTATGCAGTATTGGGGAGTAGTAATTTTCTTGCTGCAATATATACATGTCGCACTGGGACTGCCACTAAAATACGGGTGAAAATAAACATGCAAATCGGAACGATTACACAACTAACAAAACATGAAATGACGGAAGTTCCAGTAGGCTGCCTTCGTCCGATCTTATCTAATTTTCTAATACAGCATGTTAACCACAATCCTTCATGTCATTCAATGAATTAGAATAAATGCTTTACTAAATACATTGTGATCAAAAGCCATCTCAAAATACTAAGATTAACTTGTAACAACAAATAATAATAAAACCTCAATGCATTATGTTCATCAAGGTTTCAACTTTTTTATTAATATTCTAACCAGTCTACTCCAAAAACAAATAACAAGTTCGATTTCCATCTTTCAGAAGATAGTCTTTGTAGGAAATAATGATGGGCTTATAATGATTTGATATAATGATAATAAACTCCAGGAGTTGATTTCTGATACCAGTTATATTACAGAATTTTAACTTCTGATTACTAGGTTTTGTCCAGGTTGTTACACGTATATTTGTCGAATTTTCCGTTTCGGAATGTGCACTTTTCCAAATTATAAAAACAGAGAATATAGATATATTTGTTTTATATCAATGCATATTATGAATTATAATAATATAAATTTATTGAAATAATAAATTTAACATAATTGCGTTATACATAATGTAGAAAAGTTTGCACACTGGAAAATAGTAATTCCGAATCACGAGATTTGTGATGAGAATGTCTTCGTTAAAATCGAAGGACCTTTAACATAAAAGAATTAGCAAATCATAAATTACAGTTGTTCAAGTGTTGAAGCTTCTTAAAAGTTCATCGCACAAATATGGGAGATTTAAAGAAAACGTGTGCGTAGCACGTCAGAAACAAAACATTTGTTTATGAAATAAATACAAAATATTGGATGATAATTTACTATCACTAAACGTCACTGGCAACATAATTTTAGGAATATTTAGAGAAATAGTGATTTATTCGCCTTTGAATGTTCGCAATAGGCATTTCTTTACATAGTCTGTTTATAAAATTAACAAAAGCTATTATGATGATGATTTTCCATCATTAAACATCACTGACGATATAATTTGAGAAAACTTAAAGAAAAAACGATTTCTTACTGACTGTAAATGCCAACACTAAACATTTGCGTAGCATCTTTGTTAAGTTAATTCGTTTATTACAAATAACTTAACAACACACCTGTGCATAAATTTTGACAATGCTGATCAGAGAAATTTTAGCGAAAAATGCCATAAGAATAAAATAAAGATTAAAAAATCGACTTTTTATTTAATCTTTGCATTAACATAAAAGTATAAATAAAAAGATTCAAAAAGATTTGCCAGCTATAAGTTATTTTGAACCTCCCCTGGCGAACCAAGTAAACGGGATGGCTACTCAATAGCATAGCCATTTAGTAGCCACATAGTAACCCTTCCGTAGCATGCTGTAAGAACTCGAAAAAACAGCAAAATCAACTTTTAATTAGGTGAAATTCGGATTCTACGTTAAAATTCTGATTAAAAAGACACGGAGTATTCACAATAGTGTGTTTTGCAACGGTGAAAAGTTTAAAAAATAACTTCAACTTCTGGCGAAGGTGG
>JAAAKG020132695.1:0-14424 GCA_010014905.2 Druon quercuslanigerum
GAAGTTCGTAAATTATCCTGAAGTACATGGAAATATTCTGAATTACTTTAAAGTATCTGGAAGTATCTTGAAGTTCGCGAAATATTCTAAAGTATGTGAAGTATTTTGAAGTAAATTCTTTTCAAACAGTAATTTCTATAGTAGATTCATCAATAGTTTCATCAAATAGAAAATTGGAAGAATCACTCAGTTATATCATTACGGAATCCACTGAAATTTCCAAAATATAAAACAAAAATAGTTGGCCGGGAATCTTCTGCAGACCTTTTTAAAGCTAATTTAAAATCTTAAAATAATTTCTGATCACATTTTGGTCTTTAAAATTTAGATTTGATTGAAATTTGTACCAAAATTCTATAAAGAATAATTAATTTGTTTTACATAATATGTTTTTCATTTCGTGTGTTTCAAGTTTTGGCTGTGCCTTGTCTTCCCGAATTTTTTGGGGATTTGTAAAGAAGTATTGACTGGTTACGAAAATTCTCGGCGACACCCCAAATAGTTGAATTTTCACCAAAAAAGATCATTTTTAGACTGAAATGATAAATCTTTAACAAAAGAAAATATAAATTTTTAACAAAGTAGTTTTTTGCTTAATTCAACTGATTGGTTAAAAGTTGAACTACATTATGAAAAATTCATTTTTTTTTATCTGAAAGTTCATCTCTTTGGTTAAAAGTTCAACTAATTTGTTCGATGTTCTTTTTTATGGAAATTATTAGTTTTAACTGAAAATTCAACTATTTCAGTTGGCCTAGAAGATTAACCAAATATTATCTACGAAAACATGGAAAGGAACAAATTAATAATATGCTAGTCATTATTTTTTCTATTTCAAGGAATCTGTATTAGCATCATTTAATAAAATAATTTTTGAATGTCTTTGCAGACTAGAGTGGGGCATGAATTATACAATTTTTAAATTAAATATTTTCTGAAGACAGATCTTCTCCCTTCTCTCCGCTGGGAATCGAAACACAGAAAGCGGAGAGAAAGAATATATTTTTTCAGAAAAATATTTATTTTAAAATTTTTTAATTCATAGCTTCATCTAGTCTGTAAAGACGTTAAGATATTCTGTTATTCTCTGATGATAATACAGATTCCTTGAAAGATTTGACTTGTAACACCTGGTATAATAATGCGTGTGTTTCTGAAAAAGGATAGTACTCACGATCTATCTAGTATTTTTTTCTGCTTTGCCTGAAAAATCTTTATTGGTTGAAAATTTAACTCCTTTGTTAAAAGACAAGAGTTTAATTTTTAGGTCGAAAATTAAACTAATTTGTTGAAACTTAAACTAAGTTTTTAAGCATTTATTTTTTCAGTTGAAAATACATCTCTCAGGTGAAAATTAAACTTAATTGTTAAAAATTTGTTTTTTTTTGTTTGGGAATTAATTTGTTAACTTAATATGTAACTATTCTATTCTTGATGCGAAACTGACGTCCTTAGTTGAAAATTCCACTATTTGATTAGGTGCCACACAGAGTCACGTCTGCAATAAGACTTAACAACGAGATGGCGTGCAATAGCATCACCATCTGAGCTCTATTCGAGCAATTCGAGCTCAGACTCCTGCAGGATATTATACATATATAGGGCGTATAAAGTTCGCGTAATAAGATTCGAGTGGATCGAATCGATCGAATCGACGCGCACAAAATGTACCCAGAATATCCAATCCGACACGAGCGTTCTCGATATTCGTGACCAGCCATTCGCCATCGGCAGCTGATCTGAAAAGTTCACTTGATCGCACCAAAGACCAAACAGGAAGGCGAAAAAATATTAATCCAATTTACTCTAAAATCGTAAAAGATTTGTATCAAAATAATTTCAATTCAGGGGTAATACGAGAACTCCTGCTATTCTTTTATAATTGAAAGTAATCTAGATGCAATATACCGTCAAATCTCAGGTTACATTCTGCAATTCCATGAATTTTTTTGTACTCTCTTGTAACTTCATAAAATTTTGATGCAATCGTTATGAATTCTTAAATAACATCATAGAATGTCCTTCAATTCCATGTAATGCTTTACATTTCCTTGTAATCTCATCCACTTTGATACAATAGCATAGACTTCTTGAAATCTCTGTAAGACAGTGGAATCTCATGTTACAGTCTGCGATCCCATGCAGTTCTTTGGACTCTCTTGCTATATTATGAAATCTTGATGCAATGTCCATAAAATATCAAACAATCTCGTAGAATTTCTTTCAGTCCCATGTAATCCTTTACAATCTCTTGTAATCCCATCCATTTTCAATGCAATCTCATGAACTTTCCGTAAAATCTCGAAGGATTACTATATAGTTTCGTTCAATCCTGTGGATTGCTTGCAATTCCATGTGATTTTTGCTGAACGATGAACTGCTTGAAATCTTATGCACTCCTTGCAATACCGGCAATGTTAAACAATACCGTGATATCTCGTGTTACATTCTGAAATGACATTGTATCCTTTGCATTATCTTCTAATCTCACGCAATCTCGATGCTAGCGCTGTAAAATATCGACCAATCTCATGGAATCTTATGCAATCCCATGTAATGTAATCACATTACTTTTTGGTGCAATCTCATGCAATTTCCATAAAATCTCGAAGGATCTCTATACAATTCCGTGCCATTCCATGCACTGCTTGCAATTCCATGTGACTTTTGCTGCCCCATGCATTGCTTGCAATCTCATGGACTCCTTGCAATACTGGCAATCTGAAACAATTCCATTTAGCTCATGTTACTGCTAGCACTCCTTTTGAATCATTTCAAACCTCTTGTAATCTCATGTAATTTTGATGCTATCACTATAAACTATTGAGCAATCTTATTAAATCTTCAGTACTCTCATAAACTCTCGACACAATCTCATGCACTACTTGTAAGTTCTTGAAATACCGTGGAATCTCATGTTACATTCTGGGATCTCATGCAATTCTTTACACTCTCTTGTAATTTCATAAAGCTATGGTGCAATCTCTATAAAAAGTTAAGCAATCTCATGGAATCTTCTACAATCCCATATAATTCTTCACACTCTCTTGTAATCCCATAAAATCTCGATGCAATCTCCATGAAATTTCTAGGAATCTCTATACAATTTCGTGCAATCCCACGCACTGCTTGTAATCCAATGCTTGCAATCCCATGTATCTCATGTAATTTTAGCTGTCCCATGCACTGCTACAATCTCATGCACTCCATGCAATACTGGCAATCTCAAACAATCCCGTGGAATCTCATGCTTCTGATAAAGTTAATGTTCTAAATTTAATTTTTGTCTCAGGTAATTTTTGCTTCGAAATTAAATTAAAGTTTATCCTTCGTTTTTTCTGTTATGTCTGCAAAATATTGAGGAATTTCGCGGAATCGCCTTTGATATCATGCAATCCCTTACAATCCCTTTTAATTCAATGCAATCTTCTGCAATATTTTTTAAGGCTATGGAAATATTGTATTATTTTATAACTTATAGTAAGCAGGGCCTAAAATATTAAAAATTTCAGACTCTACGCCTTTCGTATGTTAACCCCCCCCCCCTCCCCGCCTCCGGTGACGTAAGAGAAGTGCCAAAAAATTTTATATTGTACCAATAACAGGCCTTTCAAACCCAAGCAAATAAATTTTGTTGAATAAAAGAAGAATTTAAAAAAAAAATTCATGCATTTTGAATCAAATAGTTAATTTTTTAACTAAATGATTATCTTAAATACAAAACACATTAGTTAAAATTTAAGTAATAAGGCTTAATTTTTATCAAAAAAGCAAAACAAGTTTCAACAAAATAGTTAAATTTTCAAGCAAGGAGATCAATCTTTATCTGAAAAAAATGAATTCATAACAAAATAATTAAATTTTTAAACAAAAAAGACTAATTTTCGACAGGAGATTTTAATTTTATATGAAAAAAGATTTATGAGTCTAGAACAAAAAAATGAAGATTAATTGTTGAAATTCAAAACCTAATAGATGAAGATTCTGCCTTTGATCAAAAAAATAATAGTTTAATTTTCTGCTGAAACAATTAATTTTCAAGCAAAAATCGCGAATTTCTAACAAGGAGTTGCATTTTCAAGCCAAAAAGACGAATTTTTAACCACGAAGATTGATTTTATAATAAAAAGATAAATTGGCAAATTTTAAACAAATTGCATGAATGATATTATCTACTAAATAATCGAGTTTTTCATTAAGAAGTATTAAATTTTTAGCTGAAAAGAAACCAATTAAATTTTCAATTAAAAATTAATTTTCAACTAAGAGATAACTAATTATCAAACAAATCCTTATCTTGCAGTCAAGGAGAATGATTTCGAAAAAAATTAGTTAAAAAAAATCCTTTAAATTTCACAACCAAGTTATTTAAATTGAAACTCAAAAGATTGATTGTCAACGTAAAGACGAATTTGTAGCAAAAAGTGGAATGCTCAACTAAAAACAATAAATTTCTACTTTTGTAATTAATTAAGATAAAATGTTTTACAAAAAGGTGCATTTTTAAATCAATAAAACGAATTATAAAAAAAAATTGAATTTTTAAACAAGTGAAGTTTATCAGCCAATGTAAAAAAATTTCATTTAAGTTGTTGTAAATTCGAGCCAAGAAGATAAATTTACAAAACGATTAGTTTCTCTACCCAAAATTATAAATTTTTCAAAAATAGAGCTAACTCTCAACCAAGTAGTTAAATATTCAACCAAACATTGATATTTTTAACTCAAAAGATAAATCAAGAAATCATTATTATCATCATAGAAAAACAGTAATTCCTAACCCTTTTGCAGCCTAGATAAATCTCTAAATAAAAAAAAAATTGTATTTGAATTTAAAACGAAAAAAATGGATTCATAACCAGACATGGTAGACAATGGTAGACATTCCAAACAAAAAGAATTCAAGTTCCAAAAAAATTTCGCAATATTTTTTTCTTTAATTATAATAGTAATTTAAATATGTAATCAAATACAAACATATTTATTTATGCACTGTTAAATTTTCAGTTAATTCCCGTTGAGTTTTGTCTTATCTACAGTAATCTGGGTTTCCCCATTTTTAGGACTTCACAAAGTGTATCTGACTACAAAAGGGTAGGCCCTGATTCTTGATAGTATTACCAACTTGTTTGCTGGGTAAACGAAAATGTTAATTTGCATCATAATTCAGGTTACTTATAGAGATAATATGAGAGAGGTACTCTACGAGTTATTATTTACGGAATAGCATCAGCAACAGCGAAGCTGAGAGTCTGATAGGCAATCAAGGCAGGGCGAGCGTGCAACATTCCTCAGCTGAGTCACCAGTCATACATAACTAGCCTTCTTTCCATTACATGCTTTCCATCGATGGACCCCAATAATAGCACTGCACCGATCCTCCTATTGTTTACGTATCGCCTGCTCATCCTCAGGTTGTGTCGAAGCTCAACGAACTAGTCACCACTCACTTGTCTAGCCGGTTCCATCCTACCAGGTGGTCTACTTCACCAACGGAAATAGAAAACTAACAAGTGAAAACAAGATAAGGTCCCATCTTGCTCTTTCAACATCTGAACTCGGGGCGTTTGAAATCTAGTGTCACCTTGTCAATCATATCGATGAGAGATCGATTTAACCTGATTTATAAGACAAGTCATCAGATTTCGTGGGTAACGACAATTGAAAATTATTCAAATGTAGCGTTGATAGACTATGTTCTGTATTTTTATTCTGCTTTGAAAAAGATGAAAAGCAAAAAAGCGCTGACAAAACATAAGGTTCCGTTTTGTTCTCTCAACATTTGAACTTGGAACATTCAACATTTGATCAGATTTTTTAGGTAAATGTAATTCGATATCATTTGAATCGAGCTGATCTGGTACTTTTATCAGAACTGTTCTAGTGTCTGTAGTTTCTAATCTACAGTTGATGAGCTCAATATGGAACCATTTGGTTCTAAGGTCACAAAATTTTGGCTCCTGTACCAATCAGAAAATAATTAGGTAAAAACAAGATAATGTCTGCTGTTTTTTTAATATCTGAACTCGGATCATTGGAAGAACTAATGTCATCTTGTCAATCTTATCTGTGATAAATCGATTCAACTTGGTTCATAGAATCAGGCATCAGATATTCTGGATAATTGCAAGTGCAAATCATTTAAATCTAGCTAATCTTTTATCCTTATAAGAACTGTTCAAGTTTCTGTTGTTTCTAATCTGAATTTGATGGAATTAAGATGGAATGATTTGGTTCCAAGCTCACGAGCTTTTGGCTCTCATACCAATGAGAAAATGAGGAATCCAAAGTAAGATAAGATCAATCATATTAATAAGAGTCCTATTTAACCTGAATTATAAGATTAATCATCAGATTTTCTGGATAACACCAAGTGTCAGTCCTTGAAATCTAGCTGATATTGTATCCTTATCAGAACTGTTCGACCTTCGTTAGTTTCTTATCTAAAGTTAATGAAATCCAGATGAAAACATTTGGTTTTAAGGTCGCCAGATTTTGGCTCTGATATAAATAAAAAATGTTTAAGCAAAACCAAAATAATGTCTGCTTTTCTTTTAACATCTAAACTCATTGTAAGAATTAATGTCATCTTATCAATCTTATCAGTGACAAATCGGTTTAATATGGCTTATAAGATCGGTCATCAGATATTTTGAATAACTCCAAGTGGACATCATTCAAATCTAGCTAATCTTTTATCCGTATAAAAACAGTTTAAACTTCTGTATTTTATAATCTGAAATTTAAGAAATCAAGATAGAACCATTTGTTTCTAAGGTCATCAGCTTAAGGCTGTCATATCGAATAGAGTTTGATTACTCTGATTTTGGATCAACCATCAAATTTTTTGAGGAACTCGAAATTATTCAAATCTGGCTAATCTTATATCCGTATTAGATAGCCATGCAATGTTATGGTTTAATATCAAACCGATATTTTTGAAAATCAGTTTCATATTTAAGTCTTTATAATCTTTCCCATTTTGCCATAATTCACTTTCTTTTCCTGTTTTCAAGACAACTCACCTTTTTGCCATTTAGCTGTCTTCTGAAAAATTGAGATTTTTGTTGAGAAAATGTAATTATTTGGTTAAAAGTTTAAATATTTTGTTGAACGTTTAATTTTGGTTTTGGGGTAATCATAAAAATTAGAGATTGAGTTAACCTGATTAAGAAGATCAGTCATCAGATTTTTTTGGAACTGTAGCTACAAATCACTCAAGTCTAGATGATCGTGTATCCGTATAATAGTTTCGCAAATTTCTGAGGTAGAATCATGAAATAAGGTATTAAAGCCAATTTTTTTTACGATCAGCACATTAAAAATGTTTGAAGAAAAAGAAAATGACGATGCAAGTAGGATGACCAAAGGGTTATTCGATACTATGAAATAAAAAAGGCTACATCTAGGAAAGAATTTTCGCTAGACGTGTCTGATTTACGATCGGATTTTCCGATCCTTATAGTAAGACAATCTTTAAAATATTAACCGTACCTAAGAAATAATTTTTTTAATATTTAGAAGATTAGCTTATCAGAAGGATTAGCAAACCTTGCAGCAGAGGCATATACCGCACAAAAATTATTTTCTAAACGTAGACTTTTGCATTTCATAATCAAATTTAATTAAACTTTCTTCATCTAACATGCTTCGTCCTCTTTCATGGTCAAAACTTTTGAAGAATTCATGATCTATGATGGTAACACCACTACTAGTCAATGTGTATCCATTTTACAAGATGTTTTTTTTACAAGATGATAACATATAAGTCTTAATGGTTTCTAATTTTTCTGGATGCAGAATATGACTGATGAGGATAGCGGTCTGTATACAGAAAAAATGCAAATCATTTGTCGTTAGCTTTCATAGCTGCATCTTTTAAATAAGGTTAAATCTTTTACAATGATTATACATTGACTGGTGATTATGTTACCATTCTAGACTATGGATTCTTTAAACATTCTAAACAGAATAAAGAATGAAGCATACTGGACGGCCAATGATTCTTTTAATAATCACCATGAAACACAAATGTCTACACTCTACACCTATTCTCTACTCCCCGAGAAAATAACCTACAGGCAGACCAACGGATGTCCACTTGGTGCAGCTATAAAAGGTTTTCTTAAAGAAACTTGACCCGTACGCTCTCTGAACGTCATAAAAAATCGAGTACCTACTTTAATATTTAACACTTTCGTCCAGGCAACTCCTTTTTGACAGTATCTCCGCCCATATACTTAAAGATGTGAATCTGTAGGTTACCTTCTCGGAGAATAAAGTATAGAAAAGAATTTTGGGTATATATGCCTCTGATGTACAACTTCTCTATCGAAGCGTCTGGTTTTAATATTGGATACTTTCGTCCAAGAAAATCCTTCGTTGACAGTATCTCTATCCACTTACGTTAATATGCGCGTCTGTAGGTTATCCTCTTGGGGAATAAAGTATAGAAAAGAATTTTGGTTTATATATGTCTCTGATGTACAACTGATCTATCGAAGCGTCTGGTTTTAATATTGGATACTTTCAGGAAACTACTTCTTTGGCAGTATCTTCGTCTAAATACTTAAACATGCCAATCTGTAGGTTACCTTCTCGGGGAATAGAGTACAGAAAATAATTTTGGTTATATATGTCTCTAATGTAGAACTGATCTATCGAAGCGTCTGGTTTTAATATTGGATACTTTTTTCCAGGAAACTACTTCTTTGACAGTATCTCTATTCAAATACGTAAAGATGCGCGTCTGTAGGTTAGTCTCTCGGGGAATAGAGTATTGAAAAGAATTTTGATTAGATATGTATTTGATGTACAACTGATCTATCGAAGCGTCTGGTTTTAATATTGGATGCTTTTGTCCAAGAAAATCGTTCTTTGACAGTATCTTTATCCAAGTACGTAATAATGCGCCTTTTCAGGTTATTCTCTCGGGGAATAGAGTATAGAAAAGAATTTTTGCTAAATATGTCTTTGTACAACGGATCCATCGAAACGTTGTCTAGTTTTATTGTCGGACACTTTTATCCACGCAACACCTTCTTTGACAGTATCTCTATCCAGATAAGTAAAGATGCGTGTCTTCAGGTTATTCTCTCGGGGAATAAAGTATAGAAAAGAATTTTAGTTATATATTTCTCTGATGCACAACTGATCTATCAAAGCGTCTTGTTTTAATATTGGATACTGTCGTCCAAGAAACTCCTTCTTTGACAGTATCTCTATCCAAATACGTAAAGATGCGCTTCTGTATGTTATCCTCTCGGGGAATAGAGTATAGAAAATAATTTTTTTAAGATATGTCTCTGATGTACAACTGATCCTTTGAAACGTCTAGTTTTATTGTCAGACATTTTTATCCTCCTTCTTTGACAGTATTTCCACCCAAATAAGTAAAGATGCGCGTCTGTAGGTTATCCTGTCGGGGAATAAAGTATAAAAAATAATTTTTATTCTCTGATGTGAAACTAATCTATCAAAATGCCTAGTTTATTGATAATCCAATACAGTCTGAAAAAGTTGTCAGATTTAAAAAAAAATTTAAATTATGTTATCATCTTTCGACTCTGGCGCCTTCCTCTATACTGTTTGCCAAGTCGAATTGACCTGGTATCATTTCGCAGGCAGGTTTTATGACTGTGTCTCTGCGGGTTCAGACGTCCCTAATACCTGTTCAATTTTAATCGAGATTTCAATTTAGCCTGCAAGCAGTATGTTGATTGTTGACTTCAGTTATAATAAATTCCAACCGTGACGTTCGGTGGAGATCTAACGAGGAAAGACGTGTGGTTTCTCGCCGTAAATCATTCACGATGTTCCCTTATCTCGCTTGTTATATCCAGCAAGAATGTGTTCAGAGTGTTCTCCACTCTCACGTTCAGTGTCACCCTGTTCTAACCACTATCCCCAGTAAAGAGCCACGAGATGTGTACTCTCTGTCAACCAACTTATGGCAGCGAACGTAATACTAATTTGGCCCCGATCGGGATTCGCGATCAGGCCCCAATCTGGCCTCGATCAGGGTCCAGTTGGGAAAACTTTTCAGCTTTTTCTAAATACATTTCTGTATTGCTTTCCAGAAAAGGCCAATAGTAATGACTTCTAGTCATAAAAACATAAAAAAATCTAACAATAAACATTGTTATGAACGAAAAAAGGTAATTATCTCTCAGTGTGTGACGTTATATGTAATGAAATTGTTTTTTCTTTTTAATTCAGTCGCCTTCTATCTAACAACGAGCTGATTTCATTCGAAAAAATATTCAAACGCCACTCCAACAATCAGCGATGCGAAAAGCGTGCCAATCGCATTGACACGAAAACGGTTTGTAGAGTCGAGTAACGAGTTCCGCATTTGACGTGGGCGTCTCGATTTTTTTTTAATACTTGTCTTGACAACCCACACAATTTCAGTGAACTGAAGTACCGCATTTGTTTGTCTTAGCGCGAGGATCAGAAAAATGGTAAATAAATTAGATAAGGGAGGAAAGTTTTAAGATTGCAAGAGAAATGAGATGTGGTAGGTAAATGCTTGCAAAAATAAATTTAGGTCATATCCTGTATTACAAATGCAGGTTGATCTATTAATATAAGAGTTTTTTTTTAATTCAAACGTGAAATTAATTTTTACTGTATTTTTTTACTGTACGAAATTTATATTTTTCAGAAATTATTAGATTTAGGACTTGAGATTAATTACAACTTTTTGCATTTAAAATAAGTTTTTCAGGTTTTCTTGGAAGAATTTTTCATTTTTCCGAATCATTAACATTAAAATACAAACAATATTTCAGATAAAAATTACAAATTTTAATTTACCTTATTTGTTTTAAACAAAAAAGTTAATTCTCTTACATAAATGATACTTTTTATCAACCAAGAAAGATGAAGTTTGATTTCAAAAAAAATTAATTTTACAATCAGAAAAAGGAAGTTTCAGTGAATAAATATTTTTCAGTAATGAAAGAAATATTATTTTAAAAGTTAAATTATCGAATCTTCAAACCAAAAGACGAATATTCTGTACAAACATTGAATTTTTAAAAATATAAAATAATTTTGAACAAAATAGTTCAATTTTCCGATGCAGTCAAACTGTTAAGTATAAAGGATCAATGTTTAAGAGAATAGTAAAACAATTAACCAAAGAAAGAAATTTTCTAAACAAAAAAATTTAGTTTCACTTTTTCATATTAAAATATGAGTTTACGAAAATTTTTAAACCGTTAAAACAAATTTTCAGCCAAAAAGGATGTCTTTAAAAAATGTAATGAATCTTCAAACAAGGAGTTTTATTTCAAAATTTTTACTAAAACAGATGAATTGAAAAATGCAAAAGACACGTTAAAGAAACAGTTAAATTCTGATCCGAAAAAAATTTTGAGTTGAGTTTTGAAAAACAAAATGTGAAAATTAAGCGATTCACTTTTCTATGGAATAGTTGAATTTTCAACCAAAAATTTGAGTTTTCAACTAAAAGGATGACTGTTTAACAAAATCGTTCAATTTTGACTGATTTGTTTGAAATTAGTTGTTTCTTTAATTGAAAATTAATTTTCTTAACTGAAAATTGAACCTATCTATTTTTTGTTGAAAATGTATTTTTTTCGTTAGAAAATTCAACTACAACTAAGATTATTGTTTTAAATTCTATTCTAGATGTCTTTGAATACTTAAATATGTTGTTAAGCTTTAAAAAACAATTTTTTATTTTATATAAATTGAAATATAAAGAAATATAAAAATGAATTTATATAAATTGAATATAAAAAAAAATTTTTTCCTTCAAATTATATATTAGAATTGATTAAAACATTTTTTTAAGGAATTCAATTTAAAATTTTTGCAAATTTTTTTATATTTTTCGGTTAAAAATACAACTGGTCGCAAAATAATTTTTTTTGTAGAAAATTTCATTGTTTTTTCGATCAAATTATAATATTTTTTTATTGAAATTTTA
This sequence comes from Druon quercuslanigerum, assembly GCA_010014905.2. Classification (NCBI taxonomy): domain Eukaryota; kingdom Metazoa; phylum Arthropoda; class Insecta; order Hymenoptera; family Cynipidae; genus Druon; species Druon quercuslanigerum. The sequence continues at coordinate 11,960 of JAAAKG020132695.1, forward strand.
TAGTTTTTGCTTGAGAATTTGTCTTTTCGGTAAAAAATCCATTTCTTTAGTGAAAAATTCAATTATTTAATTTAAAAAATTCCTCTTTTCGTTAGAAAATTAATGTTACGCATAAAAAATTCGTCTGTTTTTGCAAATTTTTTTATATTTTTCGGTTCAAAATACAATTGATCGAAAATTAATCTTTTTTGTAAAAAATTGTTTTTTCGTTAAAATTATAATATTTTTTTATTGAAATATTAAGTATTCCATTGTTTTTTCAGTATTCATATTTTTTGCTTGAGAATTTGCCATTTTAGTAAAAAATCCATGTCTTTCGTTAAAAATTCATCTACTTCATTTCAGATTCTTCTTTTACAATTTATCTTTTTGTTTAAGGATTTGTCTTTTTTTGGTGAGAAATTTATTTTAATGGTAGAAATTTCCTGAATTTGGTTAAAAATTCAAATACTTAGTTAAAAATTAATTTTTTTGTTAAAAATTTATGTTTTTGAGTTCAAAAATTAAATTATTTTGTAGAAAATTTGTCTTATTTGAATGATTTTAATTGTTTTATGATAAAAATAAAAATATCTTTTCATTAAAATATCAGTTTTCAGATTCTTCTTTTAGAATTTATCTTTTTGTTTAATGATTTGTCTTTTTTGGTGAAAAATTTATTTTAATGGTAGAAAATTCATGAATTTGGTTAAAAATTCAATTATTTATTTCAAAATTAACTTTTTTGGTTGAGGATTCAACTATTCACTAGAAAAGTTGTCTTTTTAGGAAGAATTCAACTGTTTTTGAAATAATATAAAAATAATTTTTTATAGAAATATGAACAATTACATTTTTTGTTTCAATTGGATACTTTTTTTGTTTAAAATTTTATCTTTTTTGTTAAAAAATAATAATCTTCTGAATTGTGAATAGTGGATAGTCTCTTTTTTCAAATATTTACTTTTTTTGTTTAATTAAGAATAAAAGTGGTAAAAAATTCATTGTTTCAGTTAAGAACTCAACTATCTATTAGATAATTTGTAATTTTAATATGAATTCAACTCTTTTTTATTTTAATACAAATATTTTCGTATGGCTAGATCAATTACTACTTTTTCATTGACAATATATTGTAGATAATTTGTCCTTTTTCGATGAATTAAAAATTGTTTTATGTTCAATCACAATTTTTTGTCAACTATTAAATTTTTATTTCAAATTCATCTTTTTTTCTAAAATTTAACTATTTGTTTAAAGATTAATTTTACTGTTCAAATTTTGATTTAACGTGTCAAAATGGTTAAAAATGTTTTTAAATTTTCTCAAGAATTTTAGAAAAGGATATTTATATAACCTTGAAAAAAATAAATAAACATAGTAAATAAAAAAATGAAACTCCCATTATTTCATCCATCTTAACATTTTATTTCTCTGATTTGTTTCTCAATGCTGAAAACATCAAACTTTTTTTTCTAATTGATTCTCAACCAATATATTCATATTATTTTCTAAATAATAGAATAAACAATCGAAGCAAATCTTAGATTCATAAAAATTCATAATATTGTTAATCATCCTTCCTGCACCGAAAGATAAATGGCTTATTTCTATAATAATGATAATAATAAACCTTTGTACAAAATTTAAGTAATAAAACATTACTTTTTATTTGTGAATTTGTTCATAATTTGATTTGGGTGCATAAAGTTATTTATAAAAAATCAGGTTTAATTTTCTTTTAAAACGAAAGAGTTTTTTGTTATCAAAGGAAGAACACTGCATCATATATAAATAATACGATTTCCCTGCCTCGAGGCAGGAGAATTATCTTATCATGCTGCTAGTTATGGAAGCACCTTTATTTTCGAGAGGACCCTTTCAACAATTGAAGTTTAAATTCGGTTTTGATGTGCAATCAAATTTTCGAATGAAGAAAGGGTGACTAAAAGAAAAGAGGAAATTTTGCTCGAGCCCGAGGTTTTTTTTTTCCTTTTATGCGTTAAATGATCAGCCAGGACCCCCCAAGTATAGAACCAAGTTTTGCTTCTGTACCTTTTTATGACGTGGGCCATACATTTTTTGTCGCCAAATTGCTCTGACCCAAATCTGAAATAATATGGTTGATCTTTTATGTAAAGAAAAAGACCATTTTGACGAAAAGTGGTCACTTTGTTATACTCCTTAATTATGGGTGGTATTTGTTAGTAGCGTTGAAAAAATATGTATAATTTATTGATTGAATGGAGATACAAACAAGTTTTGTTTTTTTTCTTTCGTCAACAAATCTGACGTTTTATGCAAATTATAATGAAAATTTATATTTTTACATTCTCATCTAGAGAAGTTATCAGATTTTTGTCAAGTTTTAACTCACCCCACCCCCCCCCATCCTCCCTCCTACCCACGCCCTCCCCCCCCCCCCCCCCCCCCCCCCCCCCCACCCACTACAAAAGCTCCCGTACTCGCAGCTCCCCTCTTGCCTC
>JAAAKG020132696.1:4146-14424 GCA_010014905.2 Druon quercuslanigerum
AAGTACGAAAAGCGCTTTTAATTTGAAATTTAAAAAAAATTACGAAACGAACGAGTTATGAAATCTTCCGGTGTAATTTCAACTGTTTTAAAGTAAAAAAGCCTTTCTAATTGGAAATTTAAAAAAAATTACGAAAAGCATGAATTATGAAATCCGGGAAATCTTCTGGTGTAATATTTCTCTCTCGGCTTTCTCCCGGTTCTTCCGGTGCTGCAGATTGTGTGGCCACCCTGATAACTTATGTTTCAACTGTTTTGAAGTACAAAATGCCTTTCTAGTTGAAAATTTGTAAACAAAAATTACTAAACGCACGAACTATGAAATACGGAAAATCTCCCGGTGTAATATTTCTCTCCCGGATTTCTCACGCTTCTCCCGATACTCCAGGGTTTGTGGATACCCTAAAAACATATGTTTTAACTGTTTCGAAGTAAAAAAAAACCTTTCTTATTGGAAAAAAAATTACGAAACGCATGAACTATGAAATGCGCAAAATCTCCCTGTGTAATATTTCTCTCCCGGATTTCTCCCGGTTCTCCCGATACTCCAGGGTTTGTGGATACCCTGATAACATATGTTTCAACTGTTTCGAAGTACGAAAACCCAATTTTTTTGAATACAGTCGACATCAGGATGTAGAATATTCTAGTATATAAATAATTTAGTATTATCTAACATTTGACTCCTAAACGGATTAATTTTTGAAACATGTGTTGTCATCCCAGATGAAAAAGTCGACGTGGATAATCGTAACATATGTTTCAAGTATTTCAAAGTATACGCTTAACGAAAACCCAATTGACGACTATAGTAGAGATCTGTATATATATATATAGTATATTTTAATATCAGAATTGGTAATATATTCTACTTACCGACAGAATTAAGATACATCATAAAAGTCAAAGGGAGTAGAGTACACGTGTCAATCCTCATTTTCTTGAAGATAAGAAAATGATTTAAAAATAATTTCCGAGCCAAAACTGATAAGATTTTGAAAAAATTCCAATCCTATATGTATCATAGCGATTGGCTCACTATTGACAAAAATTACTTGCATCTGGGAATGGAGTTCCGCAAGCACAGTTTTCATTCTCATCAAATACCTGAATTAGATTTACTTTCCTTGAAAATCGCAGTATTAGCATCTTGTAGCTTGATGATCATGACATCAATACTTATCTTTCACTTAAATAATCTAATAAATTGTTGACAACAATTTTAAAAGTATGAATTAAAAAAAAATTTCTAACAAAGTATTTTTTGACAGTTTTTGAAATTGAATTATACTTAAAAATTTTTTAAAGTGAATAGTAATTGATTTTACAAGCAGATTCGGAATCAGTTCATAGTTTTAGAATTTCCAGATTTTATCGTTCAAAATTAATCTTTAATTAATCTTTATAAACTTTAAAAAAAATTTTAAATAACTTTAAAATAATATTTTCATAATTTAAGGCGTTTATTGAATTTTCAATATTATTCAGTCTAAAATATTCCAGTTTTGAAGCATTCAATTAAAAATTTCTTATTTAAGAAAAAAAACTATTACATAATATATAGAAATATCTGACTGCTCATTAAAAATCAGTACTTTTAAATTAAATTTTAAAAACTAAAAAAACGAAACTTTGAACGTTACAATTTTAATTGTTCTATTTAAAAAATTTCATTGAAAATTTACAATTATTTCAAAGAATTAAAACGAAATGTCTATGTAAACTGACAAAATCCGGCTTTGAAAGGCATCACAAATATAAAAAACATTTTATAACAAAATTTAAAATAATTTTTTATTTTAAATAATTGATCTTCAGAGAATATTTAAAAGTATGTACAAAATTATCAAAAATGACTATAGAAGATTCGAAGGAAATTTTTTGTTTTTTGTTTGAAAAAATTTTTAAACAAAATGTTGATATTTGAAGATTTCTAAATAAATTTTTAAAGCATTTTAAGGATTTTTAAATTATTTAATATTAAAATAATTTATCTTTGAATTTAAAAAGTGTTCAGTTCATTAAAAAAATTGTATCGTACAATTGTTAATACATCTTTCTTGACAATGTGTAAAACTAGATAATTTAAATTTTTTTAAATTTATTGATTGACTCTGCATTTTTGAATTTACAATCTGTAAAAGTAAAAAAAAATTATTTGCGCATTTTAATAAAAAAATGTAAATAAAAAACTTTTAAACTTTAGGTTTAAAACTTTAAAATTCAAGTGTTTAACTTTTAGTTTTAATTTTAATTTTTGATTTGACTATTTATATGCTTGAGCTTTCAATGACTTCCCATTAAATTTTTGATTGAAATTAAATTTTTAATGAAACTTAATTTTTTACTGATTTTTATCTTGCAAAAAAGTTAATGAGCATAAAATTAGAAAATGCAGGCATTTACTAAAAAACTCATAACTTTTGAAACAAGAGAGATATTTGAATTTTTCAAATAGCATTGAGAAGCTCAAGAAGCGTATTTTTACGAAAAAAATCAGTAACACAAAGGGAACAAAAGAAATGTTCAATTTTGCGGTGAAAATTGAAATTTATAAAAATTAAAAACTTGACGCTCAAAACCAGTTTGCACTATAGTTAAAGTTATCGTGGGTCGTTTTAGACCCAACCCGAACTTGACATGTTCACAGCGAAGGCCATGCTGTAAACTTGGGTCTGTAACGACCCACGATAACATTATCAACCTTTAACATAAAATAAAGTGGGAATTTAATATTTTATCAACAAATTAAAATACATTGGATTGTTATTTATTCTGGTTAATTACATTTCCATGAACAAGTTTATCCATATTTTATTTTTATTTTACATTTTACGTGAATGGCCGGCTGTGATGTAATCCTCATATTTTATTGGCCTATGACGCAGGAATTTATTTATTGTTGTTTATTCCTGGTGACCCTGGTAGCCCTATTGACCCGAGTGGCCCGGGTGGCCCTGTGGGGGCTGGAATTAATGAACAAAAATTAGAAAAAATCATAATTTTATCAATTTTTTTATTTAAAATCTAAACTCTGTAAGACTGTATATTATGTTGGTGATATTTCGGAATTTTTTTTATTAAATTACACTTCACTTTTTTTAAAAAGTAATTTTTTAAACAATTACGTTGTTAATTAACATTTAACCTTTATTATAAAACAAATTAAAAGTTAAATCGAAAAACTAAAGATAGTTCTGGATTCGCTTGTTCAATATCTCCAGGTGTTTTTTTCATTTTTTTAAAGTAATTATTTAAACATTTATATTGTTTATAATCTTTAGAAATTTATTTTATAATTTTTGTTAACAATTAAGAGTTTATAATTAAAGCATAACATACTTGGGCGCATATTAAATGGAAAAAATTTTTTTTAACAATACAAAAAAGTTAACTTAAACATTGTTTTTACCCCCTCCACACACACACACACACACACCTGTACGATATCGAGGGGGTAAAAACAATGTTTAAACTAAATTTTTTGCATTGTTTAAATTTTTTGTCTATTTATTGTACATCCAGGTTTATTAATTTTCAATTATTAACTCTTTCTTGTTTAATAAAATTGTTAAATAAACTCCTAAAAATTATGAACAATATCATTGTTTAAATAATTACTTTTTTAAAAAATGAACGAAAGACCTGGAGGTTTTTCCGAGACGACTCCAGAACTATCTTTAGTTTTTCATTTGGACTTTTAGTTTTTTTATAATAAAGGTTAAATTGTAATTAACAACGTAATTGTTTAAAAAATGGCTTTTTTAAGGAAAAAAAAACTTATAAAAACACATAAAAAATACATAAATAGGAGGGGAAAATACTAATGTTTTATACAAGGAGGCATAATTTTATTTTTGTCACATAAATTTTTATCAATTTCAGATATTTTAATTTTTTATATTTTTTCATTTTTTTTAAATATTGGTACGACTGAAAAATTGCGAGAAAAAAATTCCAGCTACTGTAAATTTCACAATTAATCACATTCACGATTCAAAAAATTCGCGAATAATAAAATTTCTGAACAATAAAAATTCCGAATTGAAAAATTCCTGAATTAACAAATTATTGTTATTTTAAATTCAAACAATAATTTTCGAAATTTAAAAAATTTTAAATAATTTAAAAAATAAAATTTCATTAATGTAGTTTGCAATCCATAAATCATATACATAAAAATATGAATTGTTTAAATTCGGGAATTTTTCATTTCGGATATTTTATATTTCGGCAATTTTCGGTCGGGGAATTTTATTATTCGGAAAGTTTCAAATTTGGCAATATTATAAATTGCCAACAATTTTATTATTGGTAAATTTTCCATTTCGGGAATTTTTTAATTCGGGAATTTTAGTATTCTATAATTTTATTATTCGGGAATTTTGGAATTCTGAAATTTTATTTTTCGGCAATCTTATTATTTGCGAATTTTAACATTCGGGAATTTTACAATTGGGTATTTTTTATTTTATCATTGGGGAATTTTTCAATTCAGGAATTTTATTTTTCGGGGGTTTTCAGCCGTCACCCATAGAAAAAAATCTAATTGTTTAAATTCTAGATTTTTCAAATTTGGATATTTTGTGATTTGCCCATTTTACTGTCGGGAATTTTATTATTCGGGATTTTTCCAATTCGGTAATATTATTAACTGCCGGGAATTATATCATGCGGGAATTTTATAATTCGAGAATTATATTATTCGGGAATTTTCCAATTTGGCAATATTATAAATTGTCAAAAATTTTATTAATTAATTTATTAATTATTTCTTTATTTTTTGTTAATTTTATTATTTTCGAGTTTTTATATTCGGGAATTTTGAAAATGGGTATTTTTATTTTCGGCAATTTTATTATCCGAAAATTTTATCATTCGGGAATTTTTCAATTCAGGAATTTTACAGTGTCGGGAATTTAATTTTTCGGGATTTTTTAGTCGTCCCCAAAATAAAAAAATGTAATTATTTAAATTTTGAAATTTGCAAATTTGGATATTTTTTAATTCGGCAATTTTCTGTCCGAAATTTTATATTTCGGGATTTTTCAGTCCCATAATTTATAACGTAGTATTATCAAACAGGACGACGGATAAATCCCGAAAAATAAAATCCCACGCAGTGTCAAATTCCCGAATGGAAAATTCCCAAATAATAAAAGTGCCGAAAAATAAAAATACCGAATTAGAAAATTTCCGAATAATAAAATTCTCGACAAATAAAATTCACGAATTATAAAAGTTCACATTTAAAAAAATGGTTCACCCAGAAATATTTCATTTAAAATTATTTTTATTTTAAATTCAAACAATAATTTTCAAAATTTTAAAAATTAAAAATAATTTAAAAAATAAAATTTCATTATTGTATTTTGCAATCCATAAAACATATACATAAAAATTTTAATTGTTTAAATTCGGGAATTTTCCAATTCAGATATTTTATAATTCGGCAATTTTCGGTAGGGAATTTTATTATTCCAGAATCTTCCAATTGTGAAATATTATAAATTCTCAAGAATTTGATTATTCGTTAATTTTCCATTTCGGGAATTTTATTATTTGATAGTTTTATTATTCGGGTATTCTGCAATTCGGAATTTTTATTTTTCGGCAAATTTATTAGTCGCGAATTTTATCATTCGGGATTTTTTCAATTCAGGAATTTTACAGTGTCGGGAATTTTATTTTTTAGGATTTTTCAGTCGTCCCCAATATAAAAAATGTAATTGTTTAAATTCTAAATTTTTCAAATTTGGATATTTTATAATTTGGCCATTTTCTGTCGGGATTCTATTCTTCGGGCATTTTCTGAATCGGTAATATTATAAACTATCTTGAATTTTATCATTTGGGAATTTTTAAATTCGGTAATTTTATAATTCGGGAATTTTATTATTCGAGAATTTTATTATTCGGGAATTTTATTATTCGGGAATTTTTCTATTTGACAATATTATAAATTCTTAAAATTGATAATTTTATCATTCGGGAATTTTGCAATTCGGAATTTTGCAATTCGGAATTTTTATTTTTCAGAAATTTTATTATTTGCGAATCTTATAATTCGGGAATTTTTCAATTCAGGAATTTTATTTTCGGGATTTTTCAGTCGTTCCCAATGTAAAAAAATGTAATAGTTTAAATTCTAAATTTGTCAAATTTGGATATTTTGTAATTTGGGCATTTTCTGCCGAGAATTTTATTATTCGGGAATTTTCCAATTTGGCAATATTATAAATTTTCAAGAATTTGATTATTCGTAAATTTTCCATTTCGGGAATTTTAGTATGCGATAATTTTATTATTCTGAAATTTGGCAATTCGGTATTTTTATTTTCGGCAATTTTATTATTCTCAAATTTTATCATTTTGGAATTTTTCAATTTAGGAATTTTACAGCGTCGGGAATTTTATTTTTCGGGATTTTTTCAGTCGTCCCCAATATAAAAAAATGTAATTGTTTAAATTCTAAAATTTTCAAATTTGGATATTTTGTAATTTTTGGATTTTGGAATTTTATCATTCGGGAATTTTCTAATTCAGAAATATTATTATTCGAGAATTTTATTATTTGGGAATTTTCCAATTTTGCAATATTATAAATTGTCAAAAATTTGATTAATTAATTAATTTATTTATTCATTATTTATTTATTTTTCGGCTATTTTATTATTTGCGAATTTTAATTGTCGGGAATTTTGCAATTCAGGAATTTTACTGTGTCGGGAATTTTATTTTTCGGGATTTTTCAGTCATCCCCAGTATAAAAAAATGATAATTGTTTAAATTCTAAATTTTTCAAATTTGGATATTTTGTAATTTGGCCATTTTCTTTTGGTAATTTTATAATTCCGGAATTTTTAAACTCGGTAATTTTATATTTCAGGAATTTTTAAATTCGGTAATTTTATAATTCGGGAATTTTATCATTCTAGAATTTTATTATTCGGGAATTTGCCAATTTGGAAACATTATAAATTGTCAAGAATTTGATTATTCGTAAATTTTCCATTTTGGGAATTTTATTATTCAATAATTTTAATATTCGGGAATTTAGGAATTTGGAATTTTTATTTTTCAGCAATTTTATTATTTGCGAATTTTAATATTCGGGTATTTTGCAATTCGGTATTTTTATTTTTCGGAAATGTAATTTTTTAAATTCTAAATTTTTCAAATTTGGATTTTTGTAATTTGGCCATTTTCTGTCGGGAATTTTATTATTCGGGAATTTTCTAATTCAGAAATTTTATTATTCGGAAATTTTCCAATTTTGCAATATTATAAATTGTAAAAAATTTGATTATGCGTAAATTTTCCATTTCGGGAATTTTAGTATGCGATAATTTTATTTTTGGGGAATTTTGCAATTCGGAATTTTTATCTTTCGTCAATTTTAATATTCGGAAATTTTGCAGTGCCGCGAATTTTATTTTTTGAGATTTTTCAGTCTTCCCCAATATAAAAAAATATAATTGTTTAAATTCTGAAATTTGGATACTTTATAATTTGGCAATTTTCTGTCGGGAATTTTCCAATTCGGAATTTTTATTTTTCAGCAATTTTATTATTTGAGAATTTTAATATTGGTGGGGAGTTTTGCAATTTGGTATTTTTATTTTTCAGCAATTTTATTATTAGCGAAATTTTTCATACTCGGGAATTTTGCAATTTGGCTATATTATAAATTTTAAAGAATTTGATTATTCGCAAATTTTCCATTTTAGGAATTTTATTATTCTAGAATTTTATTTTTCGGGAATTCGGCAATTCGGTATTTTTATTTTTCACCAATTTTATTATTAGCGAATTTTATTATTCGGGAATTTTCCATTTCGGGAATTTTAGTAAGCGATAATTTTATTTTTCGGGAATTTTGCAATTCGGAATTTTTATTTTTCGTCAATTTTATTATTTGCGAATTTTAATATTCGGTAATTTTGCAGTGCCGCGAATTTTATTTTTCAAGATTTTTCAGTCGTCTCCAATATAAAAAAAATATAATTGTTTAAATTCTGAAATTTTCAAATTTGGATATTTTATAATTTGGCAATTTTCTGTCGGGAATTTTATTATTCGAGAATTTTTCAATTCGGAATTTTTATTTTTCAGCATTGAATTGAAAACTTCCCGAATAATAAAACTGCTAAAAAATAAAATCACCGAATTGGAAATTTTCCAGAATATTAAAATTCGCTAATAATAAAATTGCCAAAAAATGAAAATACCGAATTAGAAAATTTCCAAATAATAAAATTGTCGAATAATGCAATTCCCAAATTATAAAATTCAAAAATTGGAAAATTTCCGAGTTGTAAAATATTCGAATTTAAATAGTTAAAATTTAAAAAAAAATGTTTTTTATTGATTACAAATACAAAATAAAAATAATTTCAAAATGATAGAGCTTTTCAAGGATGTTTTAACCATTTAATATAAAAATAATTGAACTTCTAATTTACTAAGTGTTCAGTTAAAAAAATTAATTTTTCAATTTTTAATGTTTTCAGCTTAAAATTGCCTACAATAAATAAATTCAATTTTTCTGAAAAAAGATCTTCTCACTTCACTCCACTGCGAAAATTCTATGTTAATGTTAAAAATTTTGTTTTTACGAAAGAAAGTTTTAAATTATTATTTTATATTTATTATTTTATATTTATTTTTTTTACCTCCTGAACTTGAGTAAGCGTCCTCCATCTTGCTCCAGCCACATACATTGCAACAGGTACACCCAAGCGTTTCATAACATCCGTGTGTATAGGATAGATAACGTCTCGCCTAGAATGTCTCCCTAGAAAAAAGTCCATAATTATTTTAAATATAAAAAATACCCTTAACTTGCAAGGACCCCCCCTCCCCTTCCCTTGAACCCGACATCACTGATTTCAATAATCTGTTATTATGTTGTTGTTCATCTTTGAGGGGGTGAAAACCACCCCTAAAAGTCACCCCCCCCCCAATTTTTTTTTAAATGTATCTCAGGTGCTAATTAATATTCCTGAATGTTATAAATTTCATTTTACTTCTCATTTATATAGACAACTAACTTGTTAAGTTCGGACCATTAGGGTTGCAACCCCTATTTTTCCAATAAAAAATCTCACTTTTCTATGTCTATTTATGTTGAAAAAATTCCAATTAAGCTTTCAAAAAATTGGACAAAATATTTTCGTCAATGAAATAGAAACATAAAGTTGACCTGTTCGAAACTACCCTTAAAATTAAAAACCACCCCTTTGAAAAGTTATTTTGATACAATATATTTAAAAAGAATATCCTTGAACTTTTACAGAATTTGTTGACTTTAATTCAAATTCACAAAGTATCAAATAAGTTTTATTGAAAATTGAATGTGTTATGAAATTCAAAAATATTGTCCCAGATCAACCTCCGAGTTAAGCGTAAAGAATAACTTTATTATTGTATTAAATTAACGGAAATAAATTTCCAAATATTTGTAATTTTTTCAGAATAATATTACAAAAAAGTGTAAAATTCTCAATTTAAAGTCAGGGGTTGCAACCCTTATGTTCAGAAATAACCATAAGGGTAGAGAAGTAAGCATATTCTTTCTTATTTATATTTTTAGATTTATATTTTTAGTTAATTATTAATTAAATCCTAGAGAATGTAGGAAATCATTTTTTGAGGGTTGCTTTTTCCATTTGGAGGGTGCTTTAACAAATAATTTCGCACACCCGTACTTTATTTTTATATTCATATAACGCAAAATATCTTTTCTATGATCAGCTGATTTTGAGTTTTTTCACAAAAAAGGCGTGGAACAGGTAGATTTTTCATTTGGAAAAATAGGGGTTGCTACCCTTATGGCCAGACAAACATAAACCATTTGTATTTCTTCATTACAAGCAATACACAATTAATTTTATAGTAAATTATTAGTTAGAATCTGAATTATATCGAATAACCTTTTTAAAGGGGTGGTTTTTAATTTTGAGGGTAATTGAAGGATGTTTTTTAACAGCTCAACTTTATATTTGTATTTCATGGATAAAAATATCTTTTCCAATTTTTTTATAGTTTATTTTGAATTTTTTTTAAATAAATAGGCATAAGAAAGTGAGATTTTCTAATCTAAAAAAATAGGGGTTGTAACCCTTATGGTCCAAATAACGCGGAGTATTCGCGTATTCATATGAGCAGTAAAATTAAATTTTTATTCGTAGTAAATTATCAATTAAAAACTTAAATATATTGGAAAATCTTCTTTGGGGGCGGATTTTTTCATTTTGAGGGTAGTTTGAAAGATTAT
>JAAAKG020132697.1:0-14423 GCA_010014905.2 Druon quercuslanigerum
CAAATGTCAATATTTGCAGCAGCACAGTGAAACTTTCAATCAATGAAATTAATTTTTTACTAAAATAATAACTTTTCCATCACAAAAATGTATTCGTAAGAAACCAACAAATTGTAAACTAACAGTTTATTTTTCAAACGAAAATAATAATTTTCTACCCAAAAAGATTAAACTTTGAACAAAACACATGAATTTTCAACTAAAACTAATTTTCATTAAAAACTGGAAAAATGTCAGTCAATTATTAGTTTGGAAAAAATTCAAGCAAGTTTAAGATATATTTATAAATTTAAAAAATATTTTAAAACAATTTAAAATTTGCAAAGATTTCAAAACATTTGGAACCCAAACGTAGATTTTTGAAGATTCTGAATACAACACTTAGAAGATTTATTAGCATTTGGGAAGCTTTTAAAAGGAATTAAAGATTTTTATCAAAATTTGTAGGAAAACTAAAAATGATTTTTAAATTAATTTACTAAATTTTTAAAATGAAATCAGGAAGATTTTGATGCAATTTTTTTAACTTTACCGGGTTTTCAAAAAATGGTAGCTCGGGTAACCCGGCCACAACGCGGTTAAAACATGTTGCGTCAGGCGAGAAATTGGTAACTTGTTTTGTCTTTTAAGGCTCATCGTAAAGAGTAGGGTGAACTTTAAAAGTCAAATCAAGTTAACAAATTATGACGAGGAAACTGAAGTAGAATTTCAATTACTGATCTCCTAGCAATGTTTCCATTTTGGAAACCACGTGGTGATTTTACGTTAAGAAGAAAGCACTAAGTGGGGTTTTCAAATTACCTACTGAAATAAGGTTTATTTTAATTATGGATCTCGATTTTATTTGCGAACTTCAAAGAAATGACACGACTTGAGTGCAAAGTGCATCTTCGTCCGAGGTGTGAAACTGAAAATTACTGAGTTTCTAAGCAGACGCCAGGCGCAGAAGGCGCTATTCATGGCGGTAAATTTGAAAGTGTAGAGACTAAAAGTTGTCTGAAAATAGAGAAAATTATTTAAAAAATTAACATTTCTGCTATTGCACATAGCCAAATCGATAAAAGTTTTATTTAATAAGTTAAGACATTTGAAAAAATTTTAAGTTTTTTTCTAAGAATTTAAAAAAGCTTATTTCTGTTTCACTGATACAATAAAATTTTGACAAATGCTTTTCAAGAATCGTCTTATCGATAAAAATACATTTCAAGTTAGCGAGTGCCATAAGCGCACACCTTAAACTTTTTACTCAAACATAAAGTTTACGCACTTCCGTGGCATAAGTATAATATTCCTGTCGAAACCCCAAAATCAATACTTTAGACCCTTGTAAAAAAACGCGAATATTTCCTAAATTACGATAATAATAATAAAAAGGAATACATAATAGTACAAATAATAATAATAATAATAATGAAAAGAAGTACCTTTCTTGTGGAATGACATATATGTTAGAATAATATAAGGTAATAGTATAATATTACTTTTTATTACAGCTCCCCTTTTAGTAGTACACTTTATCTGCAGCGGTTTTGAATACTTGACAAATACTGGATCCATGTATTCCTACTGTAATCTGGAATTATACAGCAATACGAATGATGAATTAACAATTTGTAGCATCGTTAAAATAATACTACATGTCAATTACATTCTGGTTCCTCTTTGTCTAATAATTGTCAATGAAAGGACGAAAAAAATACTGAGAATGGTGCGACGCATGAAGAAAAAAGCCAAACATCGAGTGGAGATATAAATTTAGATAAATAGAATATGTGTAACAAGAGTGTAACAATTTGACATTCAAACAACTGCTTGTGTAGCGCAGCTATTATTGTAACGTAACATTTGTGTTATCGTTACATAATTTATTACACAGTAAGGTGTTATATTAACACAATTTATGCATGTTCCGTGACGCCTATATAACAGACCTATCGTACTTCAAATCAAAATTTTTTATTATAGTAGAAGGATTGCATTTTATATTTTAAATTTTGAACATTCTTTATATTATATAAAGTCTCTAATTTAATATTATGAACACAAAAAGTGGACCATTATTGACTTAATTACTGTATCAGTATTATATTATTTTTGTATATAACTCGTGCCAAATACTGTGATATTCTAAACGTACTAATCCTACAGTAGTTACAGAATTTTCTCAATGTTAATTGAGTGGAAGAATATGAATGATAAAAATATTAGATTATAATACAAATTAATTTTTAATGTATTTAAATAAAGTTATTTAAACTATGTTTTATAAACGACATTTTGACATTAATTTGAGGCTTAAAACATGAGTTTATTTATAAATGATAAGTAAATCGAGTTTTAGCTTTGAGTAAAAATGGTATGTACCTGCATATTTATAATATTTTATATAAACATGAAGGCTAAAAACCAGTAGAGATTAGAATTAGGGAATAAATAGATTGATGTTCTACATAAGGGCGACTTTCATATAGAATTAATTTCTGATGTCCCTACAATTTTAATCAGTGTTCCGAGACCTACTAAAACTATTAAAACAGCCTACATCACGTACGAATTGTGGGCAATTGCCAACTCTTTAAGTACCTATATATGTAAATTGAAAAATTATAGATTGGAATACTGTTTGTGTGATAAAATTAATCCCTCTATTTCAAAAATGTGATCCGAAATCGGACCCTTAATGAAACCGTAAATCAGATTGTACATCAGGCCGCTGAAATGTATTTTTACTACAGCAGATCAAAAATTCCACAAAAGAATCCGAAACATTAATCAATATTTCAAATTCTGAAATCAGTTAGCCGATGCAATGACAAGCCTAATTTGTGATTGCAAGTTAAGGTGGACTTACATTTTTGTTCAATCATTGTAAGAAGTGGTTGTGCCGAGTGCTGCGCACTGCACAGCGACCTTTCAGGGAACTGACGCTTTCCGGGCTCTCTGGGTTATTCGCCAAAAATGTAAGCTTCTTATAATTCGCATATAGAAATTATCTACTCGCTGATTTCCGAATTCAATTTTTTTCAATGTTTCAAACTTTTTACAAAAAATTTTAATTGTAAGAACTTTAAGTTCAGCTGTTACTAAGAATTTTCTAATAAATGTCCTCAGCATCGTCTTTTGATTTTAGTAAGACCTACTTCATCCGATTTTCATCCTCTTTCATCCTCTTTCAAGTTTTCATTTACACCTCTTTATAGATATACATCTCACTACCCCACAGATCGAATCCAATTCAAATCAGGCACGTTCTACACTTGAAGTTGCAGAATCTCTCGGGGACAAAAGATGTTGTTTTTTAGAGGAAACTAGGCGATACGTATTTTTGAGTATTGTGACAACAAATTTTTTGACGGAATTATAAGTATTTGAATTTTTGGCTTGGTTTTAAAAAAAAACCCAAATTTTTCTTTAAACCTATATAACTTTTGACCTAATTGACATATTTCAGATTTTTGCCAATTTGTTGTTGAATTGTTACTATCATGAGGAAAATAACTTATGAGTTTTATATGGGCTAAATAACTTGTGTGCTTAGAAGAATTTTGGTTCATGTAAAACTCACAAAAAGTTTTCCTCATACGAACATATATTTTTTGAAAGTAATAAACAAAAATGATGGGTATTTCCGTAAGCTACGAGTGAAAAGAATTTTTTTGCTTATGAAAAATGAATTTTTGTGTTTTTCTCGAAAAAGGTGCAAGATATCGTAAATGATTAAAAAACTTTTGGTAAAACTCTCTTAAATGTGCAAAATATTTTGTTAACATACTTGTCTATCTGTTGCTGTTTGCAAGAAAAATATAAGAATTAGATTTTATGAAAAAAAATTCTCGTGGCCACAAAAGTTATTTAACCGGTATAAAAATCACAAGGTATTTTCCTCATGATAGTACAAATTCAACAAAAAATTGGCAAAAAATATAATTGTATCGCCTATTTTCCTCTAAAAAACAACATATTTTGTCCCTAAGAGATTCTGCAATTTCAAGCGTAGAATCTGCCTGATTTGAAATGGATTCCATCTACAGTATTTTAAGTCCTGTTTGAACGCTCTCTATTTCGCGGATTAATGTGCCATAGAGAGGGCTGTCAAAATCTTTTTTTTGTTTAAAAGCAGATTCTAATAATGTCTGTCGTTCTTGAATTTTCATCAAATACAATCAAAAAAACATTCCATTGCTTTGTTATCAAAAACAAAAATGTGGGGTTTCAAATGGTGAATATGGCCTTCTTTGAGTAACTTTTAGATCTCCACACCACAAAAGTTTTTTTGTGTATGATAGAAAAAGTGTAAGTATATCTAGAGATCTTTGAGATACTTCTGAGGAATTTATTTTGAATGATCTGAATCTGATTGTACATGCATAAGTTACGGTTTGTCGGCTAAACATTTTGTAAATTAGGATTGCATATTTAGGCTTTAGGCTCTAATGTCTGTTAATAATAAGATTTAATGGCGCGATAACCCCGAAAGTTTTCCCTTTAGTTTGGTGGACATGTTGCTTCCAGGTAAAACGCTTTTGTAGTTTACCCCCGAGGTATTTGACGGAGGTTTACGATTCTATTGGTTCATTAAACATTTGAGGTGCATCTATTTTAGCTGGCTTTGTTACCTTTATTTATATTTTCCAGAGTTCATCCCGTGCTTCAATGATTTCAAGAGTTTTTTAAAGTAATTTAAAGGTTTTTTGAACTAAGCAGGATAAAGTGAATAATGTGGTGTCATCTGCATATAATCCGATTAAAACTTCGGGGACCTCCGGAATGTCGTTTACGTAGATAATGAAAAATACTGGACCTAGAATGCTCCCTTGGGTAACGCCCGTGCGGATGGGTTTCTCTTTTGAAAGTGGCGTATTTTGACTGAACATTTTCTGTTAGAAAGATAAGAGGTGTATAAAATGGATAAGCCCTCTTGTAAAGTTGTAATTTATTAGTTTTCTCAGCAGTCCTACATGCCAGACACTATCAAAAGCTTTTTATACATCGAGGAAAACAGCTCCAGTATGTTTTCTTCGATTAAAATTTAAGCTAATGGCTTTGGTGAGCTTGAGCATCATGTGCTGCGTAGAGTCACCTTTTCTAATACCGTATTGTCGCGGTTTAAGGATGCTGTCTTTCCGGAGGTGATGGTTTACGCGAGTCATTTTTTTCAGAAATTTTGGTCATTGCATTAAGAAGACTAATGGGCCTGTAGCTGGTTGGATGATGAGGATCCTTGCCTTTTTTCTGAAAAACTAAAATGTGAGCTATTTTCCAAGATTTAGGAAAGTAGCTCAGTTGAATACAGGCATTGAAGATAAGAGCAAGGATTGTTAGGCAAGAGATAGGAAGCTTTTTGAGGACTAAATTTGTAATTGAGTCAGAGCTGAGAGTTGTGTTATTTTTAGTATTTTCAATTTGTTTACTTAATTCCTTGTGGGTTATTTTCTCGAAGTTATTAGTGCTTAATATTTTGAGAAATTTGGAAACAATTTATTCACATTCAGAGATGTGTGGCGGGTCAAATGGCTCATTATGTGGAGCGAAATTACTTTCATAATTTGCTACTAGAAGATTTGCTTGGTCGGTAGGAGAGAGCGCAAAATTTTGATCGAGGTTTTTGAGGGGTGGAATATTTAATCGCGGCTTCATTAGGGCTTTAGTCATACGATATATAGAGTTATCATTAATTCTAAGTTTACCGACTTCTGTATTCAAATTTTTACATCTGTGCTCCTGAACTTTGATTGCTATTGTTTTACGCAGGTTATTGATTGTGTTTTTGAGAATGCAGCTTTTAGTTTTTCGATGGGTTTGGCAGAGTTTATTACGGGAATCGATAATGTCTTCAATCTTGGGGCTGAGACATGGATCGTATTTGTTAATGGTAGACAGAGGGATCGAAGCGTGAATTGCAGTTTTTAATCTAGATGTGAGATTAGTTATGTTTCCGTCAATGTGAGTTGAGTTTGGTAGCGTGGGTTCAAAATTGACTTGAGTTTCTAGAGTGGAATTGAATGTTTTCCAGTTTGCTTTTGCGATGTTATAGCCATGTTTGACCGGGGCCTTTTTACAATTAGTGTAAAGGCTCAAGAGAACTGGTCGATGATCTGAATCTAATTCATCAATGGTGAGAGTGTGGCGATTGTAGACATTATTTTTGGTAATTACAAAGTCAATTAGGTCAGGTTTATGTTTGATGTTGGGAAAGAGAAGTTTATACGAGTCTGGTGCAGAAATAGATAGAAATGTGTCGTTTATGAATTCAAATAATTGTTTTTTCAATTACCGAGGGTACTAATTAAAATAATTTTTCTGTAGTCATTTTTTAAGGAACTATCAGTTCGTGGTGGTCAATGGTTTCTTAAATTAGGATTGCGGTACCTCCATTGGTGTTATTTGGGTCTCATTTATAGCTACGGACTAGACTGATGTTCACGGATTAGCGAAGTAAAGTTTCACTTAGCAAGGAAATGGTGATTTTATTCCTATGAAGGTATGTGGCTAATTCATGCCATTTTTAAGGATACCCTGAGCATTTCAAAAAATTATTTTTAGACTTTGATATCCTGCGCGCAAGTGCTAGTAATTTTCAGAGTTTTGGGTTGTTGTTTAGTTTGAGGTTTGATCGTATGTGCTTCTGTGGTATAGGCGACTAAAGTGCTGTAAAGTAGTAATATTTTCTGTGGCTGGGCACTGACTTGTGGGGTCTACTCACGTATATAATTATCTATTTGAGTGGTCTGAAGAAATTGTTCATTGCGTACCGTATTTTTACGCGTATTATTGATTTTTGATTGATTAATTATGGGTTTACTGAAAGCTGTTTTGAAAGCAGAACAGTCTCTGTAATTATCAGGGTAGTCGTCTGCACAGTTAGCGCAAGTAGCCGGCGATTTATGATCCTTTTTGCATGCAGAGCCCTAATGCGCGCCACCGCAGTTCACACAGCACGGAGTGGCATGACACACGTCAGAGACATGTTGAAACCTTTGGCACCTAAAGCACTGGGAGGTTTCCTCAGGTTTGACGTAGGACTCTACTTTTATTTTTATTTTTTATTTTCGAGGTGATGATAGAGAAGTTGTCTTCTGTATCCATCTTGGTTAACGCCACTTTCGTAGCAGTGATACTTTTTGCGAAGCAGGAAGCTAGGTTTGACCTCTGTGACATTAGAGTCACAGAGCGAAAAAGTTTTTGATCAGTCAACTTGATGCGTCTGATAGACCAGAATCTATCAATCTATCATGAGCATAAGTCGATCTATTGAATCCCATTATAATACTTCGATAGCGATTTTCAGAGCGACAGATGTCTGTCAAGGAGATTCATCAGACCAGAGTAATTGAATCGTTCAGAATAATCAATCTGTGGCTCGTCTGCGATCGCTATCGAAATACATATATAGCGGTGGTGGTCGCCCCGCGTGTCCATACTTCACGTACGCGCAGATCAAGCTAACTGCTTTGTAATGACTCCTGCAAATAGGTGCCAGCGTTTGTCGTTTTTTAACTAACACTCAGACATTTTTCAGATTATTGAAAATAAACACTGAACAAATTTCTGTCAATAAGTTTTAAATTTCGATGTAAATGAGAACAGCCCTACCCAAAATACAGCTAAAAGTTTCATTTCAATGCTCAGCAAATAGATAAGCCTTTCAGATCCATTTTAATTAAATATTCGCGAACATTAACTGCTTGCATCAATATCAGATGAGGCTTTAAAAATTACAAACTCCAAATTTTCGCTACTTTCCGCATTGATATCGAAAGTGTCATTGACACTTTCTTATGTAGTTTTCCGTAGAATCCGAAAATTGAAGAACTATTTTTCACGCGAAAATCTAGTGCATTAGAACATGGGTTTTTAAACAACATATTTTTTTTTCTTATTTTGAAAGAGATCTGGCATTTAAAAAAACAACAAAATATGTTCAGTAGTTTCCAAGAAAAATGATTTTGAAGAAAATATATTTCGTTACATAACTCAACAACGACTTATTTCTGAGATTCTAGGTTGTGTAGTTTTAATATACAGTTTGTTGTAAGCACGTATGTGCGGTGTATTAAGCGTAAAGCTGCATGATAGGCACATTTTTTATTGATAATAATGAAAATTATTAATGTTATAAATGAACAAAATACTACCCAAAATAAGTCATCATAAAATAAGGAAAGCACAAGTTTGTTCCTTTGACAAGGACTGATTTTCTGCATTTCTATGAAAATTTCTATGCATTTTCTTTTCGAGTAGCTGCTGGCGGAATTTTGCAACCATTGCTTTATTCGATACGGCTTTTATAAGTAAGGCATCTAGATGGAGTAATGCACTGTCCCTAATTCTGATACTAAAATTCAGACTAAGGGTTTCAGAAACTTGCTTCGTGGCTTTGTGAAGGAACGCTGCACGATCATCTCGTGTTTCCTGACTATTTTTAGGAGAGGGTCTCTTCCATTTGCCATTCGGTTTTAAATACATTAGAGGTTGAGAAGTCC
This sequence comes from Druon quercuslanigerum, assembly GCA_010014905.2. Lineage (NCBI taxonomy): Eukaryota > Metazoa > Arthropoda > Insecta > Hymenoptera > Cynipidae > Druon > Druon quercuslanigerum. The sequence continues at coordinate 8,484 of JAAAKG020132697.1, forward strand.
GCGTCCGTCTTGACGTCGAGATAATTATAATCGCGGAACAGGCGAATTGATATCCAAGCTCTTTTGCATATGCATGATCATACATGTGGCGGTATCAAGGACCGTTTCATCGTCCCTTGCACCAACTTAAATGAGTACACGGAGAAAAATTAAAGTAAAAAAATGGGAATTCAATGCTAGTAGTAGATGTATTAATTAATAAACTGGCCTTGTAAAGAGGTTCGAAATTGAAATTAGGTTACTGATTCAAGTGCAATCGCGGTATTAGCTTCCTTAGGCATTGATCGATAAATGAGAATTTACAAGGACACGGTTTGGCGGTGGCTGAAGGGTCGATACAGTAGCTTCTCATTTTATAAACTTACATTTATTTATATATTATACATACATATATTCAATAAGTTCTAAACATTAAATTATGAACATTTATTTGCCCAAACAGAAGAAGTCGAGTTAGATGAAAAACTGTAGTTGCAATCTGGTATCCTGGATCCAGTAACGATTACTGGACTGCTGTAAACTAATTTGAGTCCAATACATATAGAACACAACAAACTGTACTTCGATTAAGAGTTTGTCTTTTTGATAACTGATACACAATGTATAGATTTCCATTATTAATGCTCAAAAGTATAGCAATTTAGGATTTCTATTATTTTTTGAGAAAACGCACTTTTTAGGAGACTGCAGTTTTTCATTTTTGCAGCGGCTAGCAATTAATTTGTAAGTCATAACGCATGCAAATTATACAATAACTTTAAAGTATTAAGATATAATGTTTTATGCAGGAAAGATACAATATTTTAATGATCAGTGTGTAGTTTAGTATTCCTTCCTGTGCCTTACGCATCTATTCATGAAATTTGGTAATCATTAAATAATTCGTGTACTGGATTGTTTTCCGTGTAGATTAGAACTGAGACAGTAAGCATGTTAATCGCAGATACCTAGTTTAGCGACGACTAATTGAAAGACCAAGTCTGTCAAAGAAAATGCTTCTGTCTACTTTGGAGAGACTGTTTCACTGATGTACTGTGTCAAGATGTCTAATAATACTTATGTGTACAAGTTCAGGGTTCCTGGAAACGTCAGTAATCTGTCCTAGCTTCAGATCAATCTTGGCACACTTTTCCAAATCCAAAGTTCATACCAATCTCTCCTGTTTACCCCCCGACGATTTTTAAAGAAAGAATTACGTAGTATGAGAGATTGTGACAGAATTGTGTACCTCTAAAGGAGGCCCCTCGGGAATGTAACGCTGTTTATTATTACACAATAGTTTTTGGATGTGATGGTAAATCTAGTTTTTCAAAGGGGCGTCAATTCTCTATGCATCTCACCATGTGTGAGTGAACCTTAAAAACTTTATAACAGAGAGCTGATAAATCTATGAGAGGTTGAAGTAAAAGCTTTTGGGTAGTCATTCGGACCATCGAAGGCCACGCGGGTGATCTTTTACATCTTTACAGACGCACCTGACATTTAGTAGATCCTTTTGATAATCTGCTACAACTTTTTTTAAGCGACTTAATTCATAAGTCTCTCTCCGCGAAGCTCCATTCTTGGAGCATTTCTGTCGTTTAGAATAGCTGCAAATAATGTATATATCGTGTGCACACAATTTATTGCCCTCTGGTTCTCAGGGTTGCACAATTCGCCTTTCGTCGGTAAAACTAAAGCGCGTCCTTGCTCCAGCCACTTCGAAATGAGCGTCTACAATATTAAATATGGAAGATGCGGGTCAGATGTTTGTTCGTGTAAGTAACCCTCTTTCATCAGAAGTTCCTGATATCATCCGGTCCTGCAGACGTTATAGAGTTATCACAAGGCTCCTGGAAGCAGATGATATTTTAAGTTTTTTCCTTCCAATACAATGTCTTGCCCATACAATCTTCTTATTGAGATAATGCAAATGTCTTTTCGTGCTGCTGTCCATCGTTGTATTTCGCCTTTGATTTAAATTAGCCGAAGCTTTAGGCGTACTATAAACTGAAAAATGAATAATTCAGAGATCGAACTCCTGCGAAATATCCTCAAGAAGGGAGACATCTATTCCAGTCAGAACTTGTGCCTGAGAGGAACTAGGATCTTAATGTTCTTCTTTTTGCTGAAATCGCTCTCATTTCTAAGAAAATGCTTGCTTTCCGTGGTTGGGCTTAATGTCGCTTCTTTATATTTTGCTGCAGCTTCTTTAAGCAGCGGTTTTTCTGCTCTGCGTTTTTCTGGTACCACAGACTGTCCATGAGCGCCATACCTACTGTGTGCGCAGGGAAATTCTGGCATCGTAGCAGTGTAGCAAATTATCCTTATTTTGATTCGTATTCCAGAGTCACTATTTACAGGGCACTAAAAATCGACGAAACCCTCGTATGTCTAAAAGACATGAAGAAACCCAAAGATAACTAGTGATATTTTCTTACTTCTGTGAGCACCGATCACAAGGAAAATTACTTTAGCATAAAAGTTTGAGTACATTCGTTACAGCTCCCTTTTAAGATCTTGATACCTGTCGAAGCTGAGAGTTTGATCACAGATATAGTTCGTTGGTCTAAATTTTGGAGCAAGATGTCAGCCTTTAAGTTTGGAACGGAAACTGCTGTCCGAAAATTTAAGTTCTTCTGGAGCGTTCGGCAGGGCACAGTCATGGCAGCGTTATGTCTTTAGAGATACGTCGTTCCCGCGTGAGTGGTACACCTAGATAGTATGAGTTCTAGGCACTCAACATATGCATGACACGTTCTGCACCTACTGCTAACAACTTTTTGACATGAAATGCTGTCGCGGTATATTAACGTGAAAATTACATCGTCCTGGCAGTCGAAAATGAATCTCTCTGTGCCTGAATTAAATCCTGATGATTTGAGAAAAGCAAAAGCTTGCTCCTTTGGGAAGTATTGTTTTTCTACACTTCTTTGAAAGTTTTCGTGCATTTCCTTGTCGATTTTAACCGTTTAATCGCAATATTCCCTTAAATATTCAAACATAGTTAGTCCTCCGTTGAATCAAATCGATTATAAATTACTCATCTCTTCATGCACTTAAAATTTACCATACGGTTAGAATATGAAAAAATTTTTGTTTTTAATTTTGAAAATCATTATGCTGTTATACAAATATGGATCTGATCTGAACTAGATCGGGCAAAATTTGATCCAAATCTGGCTATCTATATGGGGCCAGACTCGAAATGAAACGCGATACTTGATCGGGGCCCGAATGCACGGCCTAGAGATAACCGAGTCTGGCTACGGTCTGGCCCCGCTTGGGCTTATAATGAGTTTATTTTTATTATTCATAATTAAATGCGATTTTTAAGAAAAACAATATTAAAATTATATGTAGCACCTCTTAAACTGAAATTTGAAAATAGACAAATCAGATTATCAAACAGATCAGGATATTAAAACATTGGAGTATGTAAGATTAGAAAAACAATTTTTTTCAAACAACTTTTTTGAAGCAAACGGAAAAAAGGAATATACGCAATATAAGAGCAAATAATTGTGTATGATAAACTATTTAAGTATTTTGCAATACAGATTTGCTCTTATTGTCTATACTGACCTTAAATCTAACAAGTTATTTTAAAAGGAGCTGATTATAATGTTGCGCTGGCTATTTCATTTATTTTTAAAAAAGCAAATACACTACAATGAGAAGGTTGTATTCATGTACCGTTTGTATCAAATCACCTAAAAATTCATGACAATAAATGTGTTTATGACGTCACTCTTCTTATGCTCGATTTTGGCATTTTTCACTTATTTTGTCAATTTTTCAATTATTAATTGAAATATTTTTGACGTCTGACACTTTAAATTGAAACTTGGAAGATTTGGACTCAACATATTTTAGGCCCTGAAATTAATGGGACGCCATCCACTGTCAAGATTGGCTCAAGTCGGGGACTAGAGGGGACAAAATTTAATATCCATAAAATTGTCTACCCGATCTGTCCCAAGTCGGAAATAAGGCAAATATTTGACAATTTCTGCGCGGAATGTGACGTAATGGGAAAAAGTAACTGTGGACAAATATTTTGCACATTTTGTTATGACAATTTTTTGAATAAATTAATTATTGTTGTACATTTACAAAGTATCAAAGTTGATGAACATATTTAAATACAGAAGAATTCTTAAGAATTTTCAAAACATTATGCCAAATAGTCGCCACAAAAATACTTAGTTGATTTCGTAAGAGCATTGAGCGCATTCAGTAAAAAATAGCCAAAATCGGAATTTTTCAAAAATTGTTTTAAAAACTTGCAAATAGCATCTATTTACAATTATTAACAGTACAACTAACATTTCTCGCACATTTTATACCAAAACTTTAATATAATCTAATAATATGTTATTAACACAATAAACAATTGTTTTTAAACTGTTCTCACCCACTGCAAATTATTTCTAGATAACTTCAGCACATTATGTCGCCCGAAAACATGCGGAAATTTTATTGATAACAAGGAAAATTAAGTAAACAAGGTTTTTCCTTCCTGCGCCCTTCTCAATCAACAGAGAAAAGTCCCACACCAAGTAATAATATTAAGTGAATTGATGTGCAGACTAATATATTTCAACGAAGAAGAAAAAAGAGAAGCCAAAGCAAAAGAGGTGAACGCGAATTTCGCCTGAGACATAGATTCGGTCAATCAGGAGAGGACCCCTCTATCAGGCTCGAGTCCGTGCACTCGGTCGAAAACCAGTCGACGAATACCTCCTCCATCGAAACACCCGCCACCGTAACACATAGGTCGACAGGTGTGCTCGAACCAACCTAGCGGCCAATCTCACGTCACCTCCATCACGCCCTTCCCGACAGGCGCGGCGGCCCAGTCGGAGATAGGCATAAATATAAGTGGTTCACGCCGCGAGGACACCAAGTTCCCCACAACACAGACATACACACTGTGAAACACTTTCCCTCACACAATATTCACAGATGCTCATGACAGATTGATAGATTCTGGTCTATCAGACGCATCGAAGTGAACTGTTCGAAACTCGAGTTCTCATACACCTGCCCTTCTTAGGGCAAACCTTAAACACGCTATCATGTCCAACCTTCATTCGGATGAAATTTCCGCTTCCCTAACCCTACTTGTCTCTCCAAAAATCATATAGCATGTATTATCCTTCCTACGAGGCAGCATTCTCATCCTGCGTACCTCCGACCTCGAGAACACCAAATCGCAGAGCTCCCGGCAATGACTCCATCAGCAATAATGTATTGAAAACACTTCCCCGCAAACATATCGTGGCTATCTGCAACATTGTTAACGCAATGATGCGTTTACAATACTTTCCTTTAGCCTGGAAAGAAGCTATTGTAATTTTACTTCCAAAACCGGGTAAACATCTCAGGTCAGCATCCAGCTTTCGACCTATCAGTCTGCTCTGTACTCTCAACAAACCAGCCGAAAACATAATTCTTTCTCGTTTTGAAGACTTTGTTTCGCAAAACAACTTTCTTCCTGACTTCCAGCATGGTTTTCGCAAACGTCATGGAACAGCTCATCAACTTTTTCGTGTCACTGAGTACATTACCGAAAACCTTAACAAGGGCAGGCACACATCAATGCTTTTTCTGGATTGTAAGCAAGCCTTTGATAGATTCTGGCATGCCAGTCTTACTTATAAACTCATCAAGTTAAATTTTTCTCACTGTCTCATCGGTTTAATCAAATCCTTCCTGTCGAACAGGAGCTTGTGACAGTTCATATCTGTTACATACGCTGTGTCTTCTCGACCAGTGTCGCGGGCACTACTGCCGCTCTCGCTTCCCCCACCCACCAATACCACCACCATGCCAGAGCTGGGCGGAGCACGCCGCGCACGCGCATTTACACCACACACCATGCTGACAGGGTATAAAAGGCGCAGCAAGTTCCCGACCAGAGAGTCGTCCTCGGGCAGCCGGCTCGAGCGGTGGAGC